>JAULJZ010025797.1:0-15419 GCA_032270985.1 Heliamphora pulchella | reverse complement strand
TTGTTATAAATAATAAATTAACTTATTAATTTATTATGAAGTTTGACTAATAAATTAATAATAAACTAATATAATAATAACTAATAACTAATAAAAATTTAAATTTATATTATTCAAGTTACAATAATAATTTTAAAAAAAATTAAAAAAATTAAAAGCCCGAAAAAGTCCAACCACCCGCCCAAAAGCCTGACTCGAGCCCGAGCCCTATTTCCTTGGGGCCTAGGTCTACCATTTGGAAAAAAAACCTGCCCCGCTCCGCCCTGATTTTTTGCAGGAGCCCACGGGTTTTGGGCCGGACTAAGCCTGCCCGAGCCACGGTGACCGGGCCCAAATTACACCCTGGCCGCAAACTATTAAGGTGGATTTAATGGAGTAGGATCCGCGTTTGGTTTTTGCTGCTTGGAGTTTGGGACCAAGAGGGTAGATTTCCTCTGTTTTTTTGTATTCTGTTATATGTAGTTTTTGTTTCTTAACTTGGTTTCTCACAAACTGGCTTGTACCTTTCGGGATGAGACGGCATGTGATTAGGTAGGGAGTGAGTATCAACTTAGTTGGAATGTACTTTTTCTGTATTGATGCCGCTAATCGTTTTCTTTGCTACCTTGATGCAGCTTTCCGAACTAATAATGATTCTTTTTGCTGTTTCTCAAAAAAAAAAAAGAAGAAGAAGAAAAGGTAACTATGAGTTTTAGGCTCATGAAAAAAAGTAAATATTCAATACTCTTAGAACAAACTTAGGTGGTACTCAAACTTCACAATTATTGATATATTTAGTGGGACCTATCACTTTTTTGTTATTATTTTATTCAACATGTAAAAATATGTCATTTAGTGATTTGAATAGAGTATTATTCTAAGAGTATTGAATAATTATTCCATGAAAAAATGCACATAGAGAGTGGGTCGCACTGCACATCACAGGCTATTTCATTGCCTTGCATGCATTTTTTTGGGTCACTTTTAAGATTTTGTTAAAATCTTGTTTGCACCACAAGCATGTCAATTAAAATAAAATTGCATACTTTCAGTTTATTTATCAGAATGAAGCATGCACGGTTGCAGGTATACGGTACGGTAGAGAATAGAATATTTTTTAAAAATCTTAATATATTCTTATTTTGAAATTCATAAAATGGACCAAAAAAATCTTTTTAAAGAAAATAGAATAATATAAAAGAGAGATGGTGAAACTCCTTAGATTAAATATAATACACTTTAAGTGTCTTGTATGTTTATTGATAATAACAAAGAAAGTTCATAAAATATTGTGCAACCATTGAGCAAATGATCTAACCTATATCATATTAAACTATGATTGATTTACCAAAATAGCAATAAAACATTTATTGAAAGTATTATTATTATTTTTTAAATCCTTAAAGAATGTACTTTGACATATTTCACATAAAAGAGAAATGCAAAAAATGGATTAAAGAACCTATCTAATTCACTTTATTCTTATTATGTTCTCTAATCACCAAATGAGCAACACATTATACATGATAATATCGTATTTTTATAATAAACACATTAAGTTATATTATATTATATTTTTAAAATTAAAAAAATGACAAATAGGAATTTGAATTTGTTGAATATGATAATTTGAAAAATCACATGAATCATAAATAGTGAATCGAATCGTAAATCGTAAGATTTATCACGATTCTATTACAAAATAAATTCATCTATAAATTCATATCGATTTATGCATGAATCATGAACTGAATTATGAATCGTAAGATTCTAGTAACTATGGCAGATACGATGAAATCTAAAAAATAGAATACGGTCACGGTTGTGATTTAGTAGATAAATTTATTTACTTTTTGTACTAGTTTGAAGGGCAAATGGCGATAGTGACATACTTATTAGGCTAAACAACAATTGCTATGGCGACACATATTAGCAATGTATAAGCTAGAAGGTCTTCTGTTCTATGTTAATGTTTTTTTCATGCTACGCCTAATAAGATAGGCACACAGTACAAACCAACCACCTACATAATTAACCACTTATACCTAACCTTTATAAGTGCCCTAACCCATAAAGGGCAATGTATTAAAATCCAAATAAGATATCAACAAATTTAAGCACAGGCGAAATAATAAGTTTCAACCAATTCGTATTTTTATTACAAACATAAATAATGGACTATATTGCCCTCATTATAATTAAAAACAGTAATGCTTTGGTAACCAAATTATTTACAAAACTAACCCTAACAAAATGATGTGCCAAAATCACAAGCAGTAAATATAAGTATAGGTCATATGAGACTAATTACATCAATATTTGTGATTGTGTCACATTATTTGATAAAATAATTTGATCATCATAGCGTTATTGAATTAAAAATCTTACAGCACCATGCAATGTCTGTCCAACAATGACACAATCTCAAGCTCTTGCAGGTGGGAAGAAGAGAAGGCCTAGCATGAGAGACCAGAGCCTGTCAATTTAGCCAAGGTGACTGCCTGAAACCAAGCAAGAGTCCCAAACATGAATGGACTAAAATACCCCAGAGAGTGGAGCAGGCAAGTCATCCTTGGCTACCAAACAAGACCCTCATCTTCATGTAAGACCTCTCTCCTTCTATACTATGCTCTGATCTTCATGCTCCAATGGGATGCCAATACTTTGTTTCAAAGCTCTCTCTATTTATAACTAGCAATGGGAAAATAGTAATTTGATTCTGGTTGTCAAAATTTAGTTCCCAATCAACCAATTTGCCTCACCCATCTGTCTTACTTTTGTTTTTCTATTCCCATCCCACCACCTCATATCTGCTCATTAGGAATATTTTTGTAAAAACTTAAAAATTCTAGTCTTATTTTTATATTTTTGTAATACATTATTTAGACAGCATAGCATAAGTTGGGAACAATGCCTCAAATGTAAAAATACCTCAAGTACTTTTATATTATTATATTTCTTTCTATTGTTGTATTTGCCCTACACTGAAAATATAATAAACTATCTCCAGTAGCATACTTTTTTTTTTAATCTTTTTTTGTTCTATTATTTTATTTCTCTCTATAAATTATATATTTCCTTGTGTACATAAGTAAAGAAGGAAATTGACTTCTTATTTTTCAACTTATTTTCTCTCCCTTTGTTCGGCTTTCTTTCTTTTTGATCTCGAAGCAAAAATTCATCGCGATCAATTATAACAATATACTTTAAAATTATTGTAAGGCCTTGTTTGGTAACTTAGTTTTATGTTAAGCTTTTTACTTAAAATCACTTTAAACCCAAAAAGTCAAAAGTTCATTTGGGAAAAATATAGAGTGGCTTTAAGTAAGGCTGAATGACTTTAAGCCAAAATGTAAAGAATTTTGCTTAAAGTTGCTATAATTTTTAAAAATTTATTTTTATATAATTTTATATTTAATATGGATCTTGTTTGATATATTTTGACAAATACATTTTAAAAATATAATTTTTATAAAAAATAGATTTATATAATAGAAGTTATGATATTGTTAAAAAATATAAAAAAAATATGTAAAAAACAAAAAGATAAAAGCCTTTGAATTAAAAAATAAGATTTTTTAATTTTTTAAATTTTAAGCAAAAGAACAAAAAACCTAACTTATGATCGATAGCCTTAAATGTCAATCCCCAAATGGAAGTTCGCCTAGTGTTTGATGTTATTGTAAAGTAGCATTTTTATCCTTCCACTTTGTTGACTTATTCACTCAGGGTATTGATTCACTCAGACAAGTGTTCCACCAAAAAAATAGAGTCAAATGCCTCCCAATGTTTTTATGGAATTGGCATCATGTTTAGACTCCTATCAATCATTGTATTGATACTAGCAAATTGCCTGTTTCTAAACATATTCTTTTTTAATAGATTTGACTCTTACATCAATTTTGTATAATAATCAAGAGAAAAAAATGTTAAAAGCAAGAACTGAGAAAAAAAGATTTTACAAAGAGGTATGATTAAAAAAAAGATAGCCCGATGCACGAAATTCTCATTGACCAGAGACTAGAAGAAGACGGATCACGATGGATTTATAGTACGCAGTCTTATCTTGCATTTGCAAGAGACTGTTTTCATGTCTCGAACTCGTGACCTCTAGATTACATGACGACAACTCTACCATTGCGCAAAAACTCTTCTTACAAAGAGGTATGATTAAAGAAAGAAAATACTTAGGTTTTTGAAAGAAAAAAGTTTTCAACATGAAAGAACAAACAGTAAGTGGACATCATTATATCCATTGAAATAAAAGAACTCAACCGCTATAATGTCATCTCATCAAAACCTTGTTCACTTGTAATATAGATAAAATAATAAATTAATAATGAGCTGAGAAAGCAACAATGGCCTCCTCCTTACACCGTTGATCTTATCATTTAACTATTTAAACTTATTATTATTTTTATTACATAATTTATATCAATATTTTAAAATAAGAATTTTATCAAAATAACCTCAAAAATATATTCTACACGTCGAAAAATCTAGAAATAGACTTCTTAATATTTCAAAAATTATCCAACTAATCAAAATACAGCTAAGGTACTGTATGAACTTTTTCAGAAAGGATTAAATGACTATCAATGGCATCCATGGCTTTCCTGTTCTTATGTATAACCCTAACCTGTGAGCTTTATTATATAGGTATGAATATATATCTTTGGTTTCTTTTTCCCAGCGTCTACTTCTCTTCAAGTAGACTTGCTCCAATTAGAAAAACTCTCAAGTCTTTGTAGAAAGGTGTGGCCAAACTTCTCTTATTCTGTTATTTTTTTTCTCTTTACTGCTAAGACAGCAGAACATCTCAGACGGTCTCTGTGGAAGTGTTTTCCCGCTGCCACTTACAAGTCTTACTCAAAAGGGGGTAAAGTATGAATGGAGCAATGAATGTGAAAATGGTTTTCAAGAGCATAAGCGGAGATTGACTTTAACACCAGTTCTTTCTTGCATTGCCGACGAAGGGTGGTAATTTTGTAATTTTCAATGATGTGTCCCGTGAGGGTTTGGGTTGCGTGCTTATGCAGCATGGTAAAGTGATAGCTTAATCTTTTCACCAATTAAAGATATACGAAAGGAATTTTCCCACGCATGAATAAGATCTAAAGGTTGTTATTTTTGCACTAAGATATGGAGGCACTACTTGTATGAAGAGTCCTATGAGATTTACTGATTATAATAGCCTAAAGTATATATTCACTCAGAAGGAGCTTAACTTGAGGCAAAGGCAATTGCTTGAGTTATCAAAGGATTATGATGTTAGTATGCTCTATCATTCGGGAAAGGCAAATGTGGTAGCAAATGCATTGAGTAGAAAGTCGTCATAGGGTAGCTTGGCATTTCTGACTGTCCAACATCATTTATTAGAGGATCTCAAGAGGTTGGGAGTAGAGGTGATACACCGTAGGAATATTGCCTCTTGTTGTCAGTTTGACAGTGAGACCGACCTTATTGGATAGGGTTCATGTGGCTCAACAACACGACCTTCAATGCAAAGGGATTGTAGAAGAGTTATAGAAATGTGACACTAACGATTTTAACATAGGCGATGATGGGATTTTTTAAGTGTAGAAATCAAGTTTGTATACTTGCTAGTGGCGAGTTAAGAAATGAGATTCCAACCAAGACTCATAGTTCTGTGTATAGTATTCATCTGGGAAGCACAAAGATGTACAAAGATCTTCGAGAGGATTTCTGGTAGAGTAAAATGAAGCGAGACATTGCAGAATACATAACACGATGTCTTACCTATTAGTGGGTTAAGGTAGAGCATCCTAAACCAACAAGAAAGCTTCAATCTTTACGCTTACCTGAGTGGAAGTGGAAGAATATTAAAATAGATTTTGTGTTTGGGTTGCCTCATACACGTGAAGGGCACAAGGCTGTTTGCGTGGTAGTTGATCAACTTACTAAGTTAGTACACTTTATTGCAATCAGGATGACATACACTCTGGATTGTCTAGCATGGTTGTATGTAAGGAGATTGTCAGGTTACATGATTCATATGTGTTGAATGTCTCAGATCATGATCCTCATTTCATGTCAAAGTTCTGGGGTGCACTACAGTCAGCCATGGATACTCGGTTAGATTTTAGTTCTGCTTTTCACCCACAAACAAATGGACAATCTGAGAGAACCATTCCAACACTAAAGGATATGTTGAGAGTTTGTACTTTAGAGTGAAAAAGTAATTGGGATGATCAATTGTCACTAATGAAGTTTTCCTGTAATAACAACTATCACTTAAGTTTGGGAGTAACATCTTATGAAGCGTTGTATAGGAGCAAATGTAGATTCCCATTGTGTTTGTTTTTTGGGCTAGATTTGGTTAAGGATGCGACTCAAAAAATTGCCACCATTCGAGATAGACTTCTAGTAGCCCAAAGCCGACAAAAGAGCTATGCTGATTAGCTTAGATGAGACTTGGAGTTTCAAGTTGGGGATATGGTATTCCTGAGGATTTCACCCCAGAAAGGAGTGATTTGCTTTAGTAAAAAGGGAAAGTTGAGTCTTCGTTATATTGAACCTTTTGATATTCTAGACAGAATTGGTGAGGTAGCCTATCATGTGTCTTTGCCTCCTAGTCTCGTTGGAGTACACAATGTCTTTCATTTATCGACGCTGAGAAAATACGTTTAGAGGTTGGACTCGATCCCCTATAAAGCCAACTAGTGGGAACCTCATAGGCTTAAGCTTGCAACACCCGATGTTGAGCTGATCAAAGGCGTAGAGAAAGAAAATGTTCGTCGAACTCCCATTGTCAACCATGATCCTTTTCACTCTATAGTTAGCTATGAGCATAGTCAAAACTAAGGGGTCGTCGTGTGGATGTTGTATCCCATAGGCGTTGTGTTTTGTGAACATGATGTCTTTCTCAACTCTCTTAACCTTAACTAGTCATTCGAATACACAGACCTCTGTTAGCCTCTCTATTGTTAATCGTCAAGCATGTGCACGTCTGGATAAGTTAATCTTGCCTCCCCAACAAAACCTCTAGAGAAACTCTGACTTCACCAGCTAGGTTTTGGCCTTGATCGGCTTAAGATGGATGATCCTGTTGTCTTTTTGGTTCTTCTTGATTTTGTCTGTTTGTAATGAAACGGTCGAACAGCTCTTTCTGGATGAGACTTTTGATTTTCTCCTTCAATTTTAAACAACCCATCGTGTTGTGCTCATGATCTTTGTAAAATCCACAGTATTTGCTTTGATTCGTTCTATCCAACATTGTTCCGAGCTTTTAAGGCCACTTCAAATTTGGGTTGTCTATGATCTGTAGCAGCTCCTGGTCAATTGAGGTATTAAAAGGGGTATACCTCTCAAAATGGTTGAATATGATCCTTGATCGCTTGGGATTAGACTAATTTCTGCGATTCCCTTTTGGTTCTTTGGTCAACCTTAGTTAGTTTGCTTCAGTTGACCTTCTCTAATTGGTTTTTCAGGTGATTCAATTTTCTACACGGGTTCAGATCCTTTGTCTCTCTTGAAATTTGTATCTTTTTCAGCGTTCATGTGCTTCTAAGCTTTAATCATCTGTTTGGCCATGCTTGATGGTGGGACTTTAGCCAATAAGAAAAGAAACTTCATGAATAGCCCCTCATAAATGCTGTGAGCACTGGCTTGTCATCTATGTCATCCACTTGGAGGGCTTCTGCATTGTCCTCCAATGAAATGCCCAATGAACAACTTTCTAAGCTAAGTGAAGTTGGTGATCAAGTCGGGTTTCAATCGACTAAATTGTACTCTTGTTAACGCCTTCAAGGTTGTGGGCAAAGCTTAACGCATGATCTCATCTGGCACCACATGCAAGTGTATGAGCACCTTATAAGTTTCTAGATGATCGAGCAGGTCTTTAGTTCCATCAAATGTGTCCATTTGCAATATTTTGAACTTGAAAGGCAATGGTTCGGTCATGATCGCAAGTGAAAAGGGCAGATCCATCCTCTAGATCAGTTCTTTTATTTCCATGACAGCTTTACCTTCAATCACTTCCATCATGCTCTAAAGTTTCTCTCGTACTTTTCATCTCAGCTTCTAAGATTATTGAAGTCTCGGTTCCTTCATCCTGATTTACCCCATCGTTGATTGGTCCTTTCCGTGACTAGCCACACAACTTTCAACCACCTCATTTCTATGCTGATTGGTTCTTCTATTTTGAGCCCTATCGACATAGAGTTGAGAGGTATCGTCTAGTCGTGGGTCCTCTCCCTAGTCTTCTTCTTCAATAGCAATTGAGGCCCCGTCAATGGTTACTTGTCCTTTTGTGGTTGGGTTACAGGGAGGAAGTAGTTGTTGTCTCGGGGTTTGATTGCCAAGCTTTTAGTTGATCCTTTGATTTTTCTGGACTAGCCCTTGAATCATTTTGTCTAGATCTCTTAATTGTTGGTCCACATGCTCGTTTCATTATTCATCTCCAACTTGATTCCATTGACGGTGGTTTTTTGAAATCATGGTTCTCGTCTCAACCATTTGAATTCTTAGCGAAAGATTTATAACGAAACTATTTCCCATAGGTGGAGCAAAGTGTTGATGCTGGAATATGAATGACTTCGAGTTTTTGACAAGACCTTAGCACCTAAAAGAAATTCTTGATACTAGTAGGGTGCTGGCCAAAACTCTTTGATCCTTCAGTCAGAGGTTATGGTATTAAAATAAATAAAGGACTAGAATGTCCATTAATTGCACACTGAAAAGGTTTGGTGGTGACTTTTTTATAGAGTTCTTTAGCTCTTGATCCCATAGTTGATTATGGAAGGGTTGAGGCTAATCCCTAAAACCTACCTTAGAGTGATCTCGAGGCTTTATTTGTGGGAGTTAATTAAGGCACTTTTTAAAGAGCAAATAGGGTTTTTCCATTAGTCACTACTAATCGCATGAATACCCTGGGTAGAGTAAGTTGATTAAATACCTTTCTATACAGAGCTCGACCACACATTCTAACTGGATGACTTCTATAACCAATTAATTAGTTCTTTCATTGCTCGGTCTCTCTATCAAGAACGAACGAGAATATACCTTTCACTTATTAGGGATTGGATTTGATCTCGACAATTCCACCTACAAGTCTTACATAGTACGCGCAAACCACACAGAATAAAAACTAACAAGAAAAGCATTACAAGAATAAGACACAGAGATTTACATGGTTCGGCAATATGTGCTTATGTTCACGGCTCACACTTTTCACTATAAACTTGGAAGAATACAAAAGAGGTGTTTATCATGCAAAAGGAATGAGAAAATTAGGTCAAAACAAAATCATAGCCGCAACCCTAGCGGCCTATAAAGATGCAGTCCCGAATAGACTAATCGATCAGTCTCATGACCACTCAATCGGTCATTGATCCAGATCGATTTGTCCATCGATCTGCCTTTGATTGGTCTAGTATCTCTACAGATCGATCGATCGGTCTGTTCCACAAACAGATTTTGTTTATCCTTCAATAATCTCTCACTTGAAGTAAATCCACTCCAAACCTTCCAATCCTCGAAAACCACCATCGTTTAAAAAACAACCAAGTCTACCATGTGAGCCATTTTCCTGTCTTTTACGCTTGAAGACTAACTGAAGCTGAACACAACTTCAATTTATCAATAGTGACCTCTTTAGTTAACATGTCAGTTGGGTTCATTATTCCACAAATTTTCTCAAACTTCAACTGTCCGCTGTCAAGAAGAGAACTTATAAAGTGATATCTCAACCGTATGTGCTTTGTTCTGGAGTGAAAGCTGGGTTCTTAGCAAGAAAGATGAACACTTTGGCTATCTCTATAAAGAGCACCTCTATTAACCTTCTTGCCCAACTCTTTCAAGAGACTCTGTAATCACACCATCTCCTTCTTAGTCTCTGTCACAAATAAATACTCAACTTCTGTAGTAGAGAGAGCAACAATTTTCTACAGCTTAGAAGTGCAACACATAGCTATACCACCTAGGGTATAGACAAACCCAGTGGTACTCTTTCTGTTGTCGATATCACTAGTTAGATCAGCATCAGCATAACCTTACAGCTTTAGGCCTACTCTCGTAAAGCATAGTGATGTATCGGTAGTACCCTTTAAATATCTCATAATCCACTTTACGACATCCCAATGCTACTTTTCTGGATTACTCATGTATCTATTCACTACTCCCACTACATGTGCAATGTCCGGCTTTGTGCAAACCATAACATACATGATACTTCCAATAGTCGATGCATAAAAAAATATTACTCATTTAATCTTGCTCCCTGTCCGTCTTTGGTGACTAATCCTTAGTTAGTTTGAAATAACTAGCTAAGAGTGTACTTACAGATTTAACATTATCCATGTTGAATCTGCTAAGCACCTTCTTCATATACTCTCCCTGTGAAAGTCTTAAAGGTCCCTTAGTCTTGTCTCTAATGATTCTCACACCAAGGATTTGTTTGGCAGCTCTTAAATCCTTCATTGTAAACTAACTTGATAATTGCCTTTTCAACTTACTAATCTCCACTATACCTGGGTCAACAATGGGCATAACATCCAAGTACACCAGCAAAATAATGTAAGAGTTGTCAAAATTCTCAACATAGCAGCAATGGTCTGCTTCTAGCCTTGTAAACCCGGTGCTTTGCATAAAGCTATCAAGTTTCTTGTATCATTGCCTTGGAGCTTGTTTCAGACCATACATGCTCTTTACTCAGTTTGCAAACTAAGTTCTCTTTTTCTTATTCTATGAATCCTTCCGGTTGTTTCATGTAAATATCTTCTTCCAAGTCACCGTGAAAAAATGCAATCTTGATATCCAACTGTTTAAGATGTAAGTTTCTGCAACCACATTTCTCAGTACTAATCTGATCGTCGTCAACTTTACAATTGGAGAAAAAATTTCAATGTAGTCAACGTATTCCTTCTGCTAGAATCTCTTGATAACCAATCTTACCTTGTAACACTTGTTACCATCATACTCTTCCTTTATTCTGTATACCCACTTGTTATGTAAAACTTTCTTTCCTATTGATAGTTCTGTCAGCTTCCATGTCTAATTTGTTAACAGCGAATCCATCTCATCTTTCATGACTAACTCCTATTTCATTGAGTTTTCAATTTGCAAAGCTTCATCATAATTCTCGGGTTCACCACTATCGGTAATTAAGATGTAGAACAAGGACGGTGAGAAACGTTGTGGTGGTCTAATAATTCTAGAAGACATTTTGACAACAACCGCAAGTGTGCTATGTTTTACCTGTGAGTTCACATTTTTCTTGTCTTCTTCTTCCCTGTTCTATAGAGTGTTTTTAGGAATGTCATCTATATCAACAAACTCGGACTTCTTCACATCTGGCATCACAATGTCAAATTTTGATTTTGACTTATTCTTGTACATAACCTACTCATTGAAGATAACATTCCCGTTTCTAATAATTTTTCAATTTTGATCATGCTAAAACTGATAACCAAAAGAATCATCCCCATAACCAATGGAAAAACATTTCTTGGATTTGGCTTGTAATTTATTACAAGCATCAGAACGAATATGAACGTATGAGGTGCAACCAAATACTTTTAGAAATGAAAGATTTACTTCTTTCCTACTCCAAACTTCTTCAGGAATTCTACAACTCAAAGGAACTGGTGGTTTACGATTTATCAAGAAAGTTGCAGTGTTCACTGCATCAGCCCAAAAACTTTTTGGCTGCCCAACATGTAGTTTCATGCTCCTAGCACACTCATGAATGGTCTTGTTCATGCCCTCAACCATGCCATTCTGCTGTGGTGTTCCAAGAATAGTCTTCTGCTACTTTATCTCATTTGTAGCACAAAATTCTCTGAATCCCCTGTTGTAGACACCCCAATTTGACTAAGTCGAATCTTAAGCTCCCGTCTCAAATGTGCTCCAATGATGAAGAAATGAGAATTATGCTCCAAGATACTCCTTAGCAAGCAAAATCAAGAATTTGGTTCAAAATCTAAGAAAATCACCAAAAATCCTCAGGTCGTGACATTCCTATCTTCATGGTCTCTTCCTTTTTGAAAACCCTAGAATAGGCCGTGTTCTTGAACTCATGGCCGTCACTTTTTTTGAAACCCTAAAATAGGCTGTGACTTCCTTTGTCATGGCTGCCACTTGTTGAGCCTAGCCATGACTTTTTAAAGTCGCGGCTATCCTTTTTATGACCATAAAGATAACAGCCGTCACTGTACAAAAGAAAAATGAGAGCGGCTGTCACTGTATAAAGGCAAAAAGGTAGCAGCCGTCACTGTATAAAGGCAAAAAGGTAGCAGCCGTCACTTTTCCCCCTTTTTGGACATGTGAAAGCTTCCACAGGGGATCTGTGTTGTCCATCTTGCCTATAAATAGGCATTATTTTTGCATAGAAAGAAGAGAAGAGAGAACCTAG
Source organism: Heliamphora pulchella (assembly GCA_032270985.1). Lineage (NCBI taxonomy): Eukaryota > Viridiplantae > Streptophyta > Magnoliopsida > Ericales > Sarraceniaceae > Heliamphora > Heliamphora pulchella. The sequence goes on along the minus strand of JAULJZ010025797.1, from coordinate 3,067 downwards.
AGGTCCAAACTTTGCCCAAATACACCCCACCTGATATTCTCTCATCCATTGCATACTTTTCGGGCCTTGTTTGTTTTCTTGCTTGCATTAAAGGAGTTCTTAGAGCTCGTATTGGCTCGGAGGTAGCCTATTCTCACGCCCGAGGAGCCATTCGAGGTGGATATTCACACAAGGTAACCATAGAAACCCACAATTTTCTTCTAAACCCTCATTTCCTTCCCCCGAGAGTGTCGTGGATAAGATTTTCTTTTGTTTTTATTGTTTATTTGTCATTTATTTCAATCTAAGTATTGTTCATTCAAAATTTTCTTATAAACAGTGTATTAGTAGCTTTTTGTTTCGTATGTTACAGTCGTTTTTGTTTCGTTTTGACGCACACAAGCACACTGGGCACATCAAAAACTTTGTGAGATTTTGAAACATGATGGTCGCAACCTTCTAATGTCCCGACCGTGTATTTTGTTCAACCTACAATCACGACCATTACTTTTGTGCACTTTGCCATTACCATTTTACCTACCTTTCTCACGGCCACAACATCTTACTGTCTCGGCCGTGACATTTGTTTAAAGGCTAAAGATATGAAAACTCTCTTTAAAACTTTCTGCTGTTTGTTTATTTCAAGATTTTTCTCCATTTTTCTTATTCTATTTTTCTTTTCTCTTTTCTGTACTTTAGTTCATGTTCTTATTGGGTAATCAGTGGTAGATCTAGCCTAGATCAAGTGGGTCATGGTCTCCATTTTGTACACCCCTTTTTTGTATGTTCTGTAGTTATGAAAACATGACGGTCGCAGCTTTTTATGTCATAGTCGCGTGTTTTGTTAAACTCACAATAACGGCCACCAGTGCTCTTGTTCTTTTTTTTAACGACCGCAGCCTTTATTTCCATATTTGTCACGGCTGACATATTCCCTTGCTATAGCCGTGAGGTTTTGTGAGGCCAGTGACATGAAAAATGTGTTTTAAGCACTATGTTATTCATTTCAATGATCTGTATGTATTATGTTAAGATATTGCTTGTACAGAGGATGAATGATGGTAGATCTGACCTAAAATAAATGGGTTATGGTCTTTGTCCTGCATGTTTTGTCCATTTAAGCCTGTTTTAGACCTTGTATGATGATTATACCCTTTCTGGATCTTCAAAAATCTTGTTCGTGACTTTTATTTGTTACGATCGTGAGCTTTATTTATTCTGTTTCTCGTGGTAACCTAACATTTGTCATGCCGCATGTTTTTGACGCAGTTTGTCATGGCCGCAACATTTATTGCTACGACCGTGAGTTTTCTGCATATTCATTAGCTCAAGAATGGTGTTCAAATCTTTTCTGTTTATTCTGTATAGCCTGTTTATAGCATGATATGGACAGAAACATTGTTGCATAGCCCTTATACCCTTATTTGTTTATTTTATTGCTTACTCGCATGTTTTTCGATTTGTTGTACTCAAACGATACGTGTGGCATATCTATAAATAATAACCAAGTCGCATGACCCTTGGATCATAGTTAGAATTTTGTTTCTTTGCTTGCTTTTATTTGAACTTTCTTTAACATCTCATTTTGTATATGTTACCTTTAAAAAGATTATAACATGGACCAGTATTGACAAAGTAGAGGTTAATCTCACAGTTGGGCGAAAAGGGTGCCTAACACTTTTCATTTTCGTACCTTAGTCTTTGAACTCTCTTTTTCTCTAGTCACATTTTTAAAAGACTTGCAGCCTTTTTTTTTTTTGATTTTTCTCAAAAATCAAGTGGCGACTCCATTTTTTCTATAAACGTGCTCAGATACCTTGAATTTTCTTGTTTTAAAAAGAAAAAAAATATTTTTCTAAAAACAATTGATATCCAGCGTATCGTCTCCCCTCAAAATAATACATGTACCCATCCAAATACTCTCCTCCATTGTTTGATCTCACACACTTCAACTTCAGGCCCGTTTCAGTTTCAACAATAGCTTTTCACCTTTTAAAGGTCTCAAAGACATCGAATTTATTTTTCAAAAGATAAACCCATATCTTTCTGCTCAAATCATCGATAAAGATGACATAGTACAGTGAACCTCCGAGAGACGCAGCCGAAGAGGGACCCCACAAGTCTGTGTGCACTAATTCTAGTTTTTTAGATCTCAATGTTTTTGCCTCCTTCCAAGAAATTGACCTTTCATTGTTTCCTAAAAATACAGCGTTTACAAAGATTAATCTCTACAGATTTCAGTTCTGGTAATTTACCTTTAGACAGAAGTATCTTCATTCCCTATTCACTCATGTGACCTAGTCTTCGGTGCCATAGGTTTGTGTCTGTTCCTCCATCAGCAGCTGCTACCATATCCCTTGTATTTGAAGTCATATAAGTTTATAAGTTTGTAAGTTTATAAGTTTTAAAGTTTATAAGTACCTATAAGTTTTAAAGTTTATAAGTTTATAATCTATTAATATTATTATTAAGTTTATAAGTTATTAGCTTATTATTTTATTAGAAATTTATAAGTTAGTGTTAGATCCAGGCAATCCAAGAGTGGGGATGAATTGGGTCTTTAAAAAAGGCAATAGTAATTTAAAAACTTTTTTTAAAAATCTTTTAATATAGTAATAAAGCAAGATACGCAAATATATAACCAATGCAAATATTAAAAGATGAAGGATAGAGAAATAGAACCAGACACTAGGAATTTATAGTGGTTCGGCTTTATCCTAACCAACATTCACTCCTCAAGATCTCCCTTGAGTATTTTCACTATTCAGAATACTTCCCGGCGTATTCAAAGTCTTTACAAGCTTCAAGATTCCACTTGAGTTATCTGAATGTTTACGGGGACATTCACAAGCCTGTTACAGTTTCAAGAAAATCCTATGAAAACAAGCTCCTATTTTTTTCTAATCTCTCTTGAACTCTTCTTTGATGAGTTTCACTCACTCAAAGGCTAACAGGGTGACGAACCCTTGATTACAATAAATAAGATGTAATGAATGAAGAACACTCACTCACTTTACAAGATTGATTTACAATAAATGAAAGGGTAAAGAGAGATGAGGAACAAGAACAGGAGTTGCAGTAATAAATA
>JAULJZ010025786.1:0-15419 GCA_032270985.1 Heliamphora pulchella | reverse complement strand
TATATATATGTTATCTGTACTTATAATGTGTTACTAGCTACTAAGTGTAATATATTTAATTTATTCGTTGAGGATGTCATTTGATTTAAATCCCAAGGAGAATCTCGAACTAAGATTTTTCTTAATAGTTGAAATTAATTCTAGCACTATTTAAACCTATTACAATTTACCGCAACCCTATATCGAATCATAGACGCTTGTAAAATGGTGAGAGCGAGGGTTAACAACCCCAACAACCAAGAAGCCACCAATAACAGTTGAAACAATAATCGTCCCGCTAATAATACTAATATTAGCAACACCAATATCAATCCTTATTTAAACGAGCTTACCCAAAATTCTAAGAGTCGATGAATATGAATCACTCCAGACCATGAGTAGTAAGTTAGGTTTACATTAAGATAAGGTGAACATAGTGATATTATTTCAAGGTGTTGTACTTGGCGGGTACTTTTTTTAGATAGTGATAATTGGAGAAGTGTTTTAATTTGTTACGTCACTCGGGTGTTAAAAAAAATGAAATGAGGTAATATTGATTTTTTGAGAATAATGATGTTTGATCGTATAGTTGGGGGTTTGTATATGCACAACGTGTTTTAGAGAATTATGGTGTTTACATTAGATTGGCATGAAATTCTTAATATTGTTATTGAGAGTTAATAGTGAGATTATATCTTGGTGGTTATAAAATTTCATGTCCTTAACCTTAGTATGTTACTTAGTTGAAAAAGAAATAAACGACGTATTGCGTACCAGATCACTTAATGAGAAAATTGTTATGGCTAGATATTTTGATCTTATAAATGGCGAAGATTTTATTGATGAAGCTTTTATTGTTAATCTTGATATTATGAATACTTCTAGAATTATTTGAGGGTATAAGATGGATGTGAATTGATGGAATCAAATAAATTTTTAGTCGGGTTGTGATTTTTAGGTTGGAAAAACTCACGATTCGACAATACGTATAAAGTTTAAGTTATAATTATTTTGATGCAGAATTAGTAGTGTGTGGGGATAAATCAAGAGTGGAGAACATGAAAATAAAAGGACAAATGAGCAATTTGTATAAAACGACTGTGGTATATTTTAAAGTTATTAGAAGACATATATGTAGGTTTCACAATAAATCAAATTGTACGAATAATATTGGCGAGCTTATACTTTTGAGATAGGACAAGATATTCTAGAAGTGTTAGAATCTCAAAATTTTAAGTACAAAATTAATTTGAAGGGGATAGATAAGTTTATTTTCATCGATATTGTACAAATCCCATTTGTTTAGAAGTAACTTGATAGTAACCTTTCTTCGTGTTTGATATTCTTAATTCATTTCAACACGCCTCTTGATCTACATTTCTTTCGTTTAGAACATGGAGTTCTGAATCTACTTGAGATTAACTTCTTGAATAAGTCATGTATTCGAATGCTTAAATCTTATAGATTCTTTTTTTCTTGGAATGAACAACCTCATAAATTCTTAATTATTTTGACCACTCGTATATTGATAAATAATCTATCCTTGTTATGCTCATTCATTTTTCTTTAAAATTTTAGTGTCTTACTCAATTGCGAGAGTAACCTTGTGAACCATTGTATACAATTGAAATCCATATCAGGGGACTAGACTTAGATGTTTTATTTGAAGCGGGTTTAGCTGGCGTAACTTCAGGACGAATATCTAGTTGTGTTGTAACGCCCCGATTTCCAAACAATAAAAACTCCACAGAAATCAAAACGAAAATAGAATTTTATTTGTAAAATAATCCTTAGACACGCCATTTCAAACCAAAAAGGTTACCCAAAAAATTTTTCATCAAAAAACCTCCTTTCAAGACAAAACAGAACTTTTCCATACAGCGGCTATCCGCTCGAGTGGGCCTTCCACCGCTCGAGCGGTGAGACACTCGAGAGATTTTCAAACCAAAAATCTAAAATTTTTTTCAAGTCTCAAAAACACACCTAAAAACCTTATCTTTGAACAAGGATTTAAATAAGCAAAATATAGGGACAAAACATTAGTTTGATAAAGAAACTTCTCTTTTCAACCCAAAAACTTAGATACCAACGTTTTTATACCATAACAAAACATTTCAAACTGAGAACTCCTAAACCAAACATGAGCCCACGCCTCATATACAAATAACATATGAAGCCATGGCGTTAAGGCCTCACATAACATGCTTTAGAATCCAAAACATATACATCAATACATAATCCCACAACAAAAGAAAAACTAGAAAAAGTCTTCCACCTCCTCCGGCTTCTTTAGATCATCCCATGTGATAACAATCACCTGAAAAAGATTTTCAAATTCCACAATATGAGCCGAAGCTCAATAGGAGACAGACTAGCATGAATCGAAAGCAAAACATGCTAACACGAATAATATGAATATCCTGACTCACATGAGTCTCAAAAACGGTTTTACTTCTTAAAATCACAAGTTTTTATACAAACTCCATAACGCTCGACAGTTTATCAAAACGTAAACAACACGTCATATCTAGCTAGGTTTACACAAATCCCAATGATTCTTATGTGCCAACTCTGTCATTCCGGGGACAATGGTAACAACAATAGACTCTCGCCCATTACCCTAGTTCTGGGGCATCCAATGACCCGCTAGTTAATTATAAGTTCTATACGGAGTTACAACAACACACGCCTCCCAATGGGGCAACCACTTCATTTATGGGGATTAACCCGAAGGAACGAAGCACCTACATGTGCAAAGTTTTTGAACTTTCACCGAGGAGCAATGACAGCCCAAATACATACGCACTGTCATGACACATCTACAAATTCATTAAAAACACGTAGCTCGACTATGAAAACCTTTTAAGCCATACATTAATCATGTACAAAACGTCTAACGGCCTTCTGTCACGTCGTCTCTAACCGAGGAAAACGACCAACATTTTCAAATGTTTCTCCATTTCAACCGAAGCGTTTAAAATCAGGGCTCAATCCCAAGGGTTAGCTCCAAACCTCCAAAATGCAATTTTCATAAATTTTACACAAATCTCTCCATTTTCAAAATCTACTTTTTTGAAAACTACGGACACCCACGCGTCTATCAACTTTGTAATAAACTATGAAAAAAAGGCATAAAAGTCATTTTATCCAACTAAACATAGCTTATACCCAAAGTTCAACATTTGATGCATTTTAAAACGGTAAAAACGCATAGAATTGAACGTAGTACCCCTTAAAAGCAAGATAGTCATGGATCCTATCTCGGTGAGTTAAAACTCGAAGCTTTAAATACCAGTGAGAAACCAAAATTGCCAAAACGCGATTCCGTTCAGATGAACGCAAAGCCCACAGCAAGGATATCGAGGATCGACTATCCGAACCCAAATCATGCCGAAAGCTACAGAGAAGGTAGAGTATAAGGATGATCTTTCAAGAGAGAGGAGGGAAAGTTTACACAACAAGCTTTAGCACAAAGCTCAAGGCATGGGCTGTCTTATAAATATTTCATGCTAGGCTATCCGTTCGAGCGAATAAAGCTCCACTCGAGTGGTCCCCCACCGACTCAACTTTCTGCCACTAGCCCGCTCGAGCGAATAGAGCTCCGCTCGAGTGGTCCCCCACCGAATCAACTCTCTGCCACCAGCCCGCTCGAGCAGTCATCGCTAAACCAAAACAAAAGATGCATGACCAAGCCCATGCATGCATTGCATATAAAGAAACATGATATTTAAAAATGATTAAAGCACTAGCCAAAACATCGAAGAAACATTACGAAAATAAAATGGAATTGGGTCTCACAACTCTCCCCCTTAAATGAATTTCACCCTCGAAATTCGCTACAAGGTCACAAACCAAACAACTTCGGGTATTTAACACAGACTTCAGACTCAAGCTCTCACGTAGCTTCATCGACCCCGTGATAAAGCAATAGAACCTTGACATATGCAATGGTCCTCCCTCTCAATACTTGTTCCTTTGTGTCTATAATCTTCATCGGTCATTCCTCAAAAGAAATATCCTCATTTACCCGCAGCTCAGCCCAATCCAAGATGTGTGACGGGTCAGGCTTGTACTTCCAAAGCATGGAGACATGAAACGCATTGTGCACAGACAATATGTGAGAAGGCAAGGCCAGATGGTATGCCACCTATCCAATCCTCTCCAGGATTTGAAACAGCCCGATAAAATGTGACGACAACTTTCCAGTACGGCCAAACCTCATCAAACCTCAGCGTGGCGAGACTTTCAGAAACATATGGTCTCCCACCCCAAACTCCAAAGGCCTCCTCCTTTGATCGGCGTAATTGTTCTAACGACTTTGGCCCATCACTAAACATTGGCAAATCATAGTGATTTTTTTTGTCGTCTTCCGCACCAAGTCGGGTCCCAAAACTGTGGTCTCTCCCACACCTGTCCAACACACCGGCAACCTACACGGCCTGCCATACAAGGCCTTAAAGGGCGCTATCCCAATGCTAGACTGATAACTGTTGTTATACGCAAACTCTACCAACGGTAAATGATCTTTTCAAGAACCCCAAAAATTGAGCACACATGCTCGCAGCATGTCCTCCAGAATCTGTACAGTCTGCTCGGATTGACCATTCGCCTGAGAATGAAAAGCAGTGCTAAAAAGCAAGCTCATCCCCAAAGCTACTTAAAAATTCTGCCAAAAGTGTGATGTAAAATGCGGATCTCGGTCGAAAATAATAGATACAGGTACTCCTTGTAACCGAATAATCTCACTAACATACAGCCTACTCAGCTTGTCCACAAAATCCTTCACACAAATGGGAAAAAAGTGTGTAGAGTTTGTCAGCCTATCAACTACAACTCAAACAACATCGTGCCCTTTAGACGATCAAGGAAGTCCAGACACGAAATTTATAGTGATATTTTTCCACTTCCATTTTGATACTGGCAATAGCTGTAGCAACCCTACAGGTCTCTAATGCTTTGCTTTTACTTGTTGACAAGTAAGACACCAAGAAACAAACTGAACCACATCCCTCTTCATCCCCTTCCACCATAACTAACGATGCAGATCATGATACATCTTGGTGCCTCCCGGGTGCACTACAAGACGAGAATTGTGGAAGTCCCATAACATGTCCCCACGGCACGACTCTAGCACAAACATTCTCCCTATAAACCTTAAAGTCTGAATCGGACTCACAACCTAACCCAACCCTTAGTGTCTTTCCCACTAATAACATGATCCCGTAACATTTGAGCTTCCTGATCCATCTGCTGAGTCTCTAAAACACGTGCAATCAACATAGGTTGTGATACTACTAAGAATAGGGTCGCACCCTCCTCTGTCTCCCCGAGACACAAATCAAACTCACCCACCTCTTCAAGCATGCCCCACTCTCGCATGGAAACAGAAGCTAGCGAACCATGAGATCTCTTGCTAAGAGCGTCGGCCACGACATTGGCCTTCCCCGGATTGTATTGCAAGTTAAAATCATAGTCCTCCATAAACTTCATCCACCGTCATTGGCGTAGATTCATGTCCTTCTGTAAAAATAAGTACTTCAAGCTCTTGTGATCAGAAAAAATCTCAAAATGCTCACCAAAAAGATAGTGCTGCCATGTCTTTAAGGCAAAAACCACGACTGCTAACTCCAAGTCATGTGTCGAATAATTCTGCTCATGAGTCCTTAACTGCCGAGTTCTATAGGCTACAATCTTACCCTCTTGCATCAAGACACAACAAAAACCATCATGCGATACATCACAATACACTGTGTAACCTAAACCTCGTTCTAGAATAACTAATACTGGTGCATTCGTTAACCTCTTCTTCAATTCCTGATATTCTAACTCACAAATCTCACTCCAAATGAACTTGACTCCTTTTCGCGTAAGGCGAGTCATCGACGTGGCAAGTCTAGAAAAATCTTTCATGACTCGCTGGTAGTAGCATGCCAAACCCAAAAAGCTGCAAATCTAAAACACATTCTTCGGTCGTTTTCAATCCATTATTTCATCAGTTTTTGAAGAATTCACATATACTCCATCCCTCGATACCACATGTCCAATAAACCTCACCTCAGGCATCCAAATTTCACACTTCTCAAATTTCGCATACAAACAATGCTCTCTCAAGAGCTGTAGAGAAATTTGTGGGCGTTCTTCATGCATCTCCCTCGAGGGTGAGTAGATAAGAATGTCATCCACGAATACAACCACAAAACTATCAAGATACGGATGGAATATACAGTTCATCAAGTCCATGAACGTCGCAGGAGCATTCATTAAACCGAACGGCACGACCAAAAACTCATAGTGACCATAACGAGTCCGAAAGGCGGTCTTCGCAATGCCCTTTTCCCGGATCCTCAACTGGTGATATCCTGATCTCAAACCAATCTTCGAAAAGCAACTCAAACCCTTCAGTTGATCAAACAAGTCATCAATTCTCGACATAGGATACTTGTTTACACCGTTACCCAATTCAACTTTTGATAGTCAATACATTGTTGGAGGCAAAACTGCTAAGATCATTATTTTTACAAACGATTTTTGGTTAAAAATTAACTAGAAGGTCAAACGCCGAAACGGGCTCTAAATAAAACTTTTGATGTCGAACGATCAAAATAAAACCCGTGCAACCAAAGTTAATTTAGAAGAATACCTTTTTTCTGGTCAAATGTTCAACTTTGATTTTGTTCTCGAGTTGAAGCTCCCGTCAGACCTTCGACTATATTTCTTTATGTGATTCTTGAATGTAGTGTGGGTTACAATCTATCAAAAACTCGTATCGGCAGAACCTGGACAGCTTTAGTCTTAGAAGACAAGTTATGAAACTAGTTCAGCCTATTTGCATATTTATAAGGCTAGAGTAGGGACTTGTGGAGTAATTATGAGTACGACTTTCAGTAGAAAACAGACACACATCAGCGATTTTTTCAATTAAGCAAATCTCGTAACAGTATATGTAATTATGAAAACCTTGTAGCGGTTTTTGCAATTTATATAAAATACTGAATTATAGTTCACACTACTAAAGAACTTTAATTGTACTATAACCCATAATCTTACGACCATCTTGCATTGAGCTCCTATTATTAAATGCTTAATATTTCTACCCATGTTAAGATTCTTGATACCCGCCAATTAAATTTAATTACTGACAATTTAATTTAATCGGCATTTTTAAATTCCTTAAGCCTTTCCTCTTAACTTATTTGACCGCCGAATAATTAATTCCACCTGCAGGGTTTGACTTGGTCAAAATTTATAAGTTTCCTTAAGTGGGTATCATCAATCTGGATCATTCGAGACGTAGATTTTGTTAATAATTAGTATTCACCATATAAATAATACCGTTATCCAACTCATTGGGAGTATAGACCCATATAAGATCGCACCCTCTATTGAATCAAAATAACAAATATTAAAAATACGCAAATCAATAATTATTTCAGGATTAAGAGCATAAGCACTATTCATAATAATTTTGGGGTGTGAATTAATGTATACAGTTAGTATAAAATTAATTATCTCAAATGTCCTATTCAATACACACAAAGTGTACTAGCACAGAGAGTCGGAATAATAGACGACGCTATTATCTGTTCCCTATAACTAAGATAGGCTTACGAAAACTCGGTGCTACAGTCGTACCGATGGTATGCCTATTTTCATCTAAACTATGAACATAAAACTTATATTCTGCAAGAACCTAAAATCTGGTCTTATGTGTGTAAGTCGCACTCTACACAACAGATTGAATACTGTATAGAATATTGGACATTCATGCATAACATTAAAAAAATGATATACATATATTACTCATAAAGATTATCATAAAATAAAAAATTAATAAAAATAAAATTAAATACCAAAAACATGATTTTTAGTAAACCAACCCTAACAATCTCCCACTTATGCCCAAAATCATGCTGCCATACATCTGACTCTCATGCTCTCTACATGACTATCAAAAGTCTTAGCCGGTAAGCTTTTTGTAAAAGGATCTGCAAGATTGTCTCCTGATGCAATCTTGGTCACAGCAACATCACCTCTATACAATTTCTCATATCAGGTGATACTTACACTCAATGTGTTTTCTTTTCTTGTGAACCCTTGACTCCTTCGAGTTTGCAACCGCTCTGCTATTATCACAATAAAATGTAATAGCCGACTGAACTGAAGGGACCGCCTCTAGATCCAATAGGAAGTTTCTGAATCAAACGGCCTCCTTAGTTACTTCAGAAGCTGCCACGTACTTGGCCTCTATGGTGAAATTAGCATTGTAAGACTGCATGATACTCCTCCAACTTATAGCTCCACCTCTTAAGGTAAAAACATATCCTGAGGTAGACTTACGGGAATCCTTATTAGACTGAAAATTTGAATCTGTGTACCCTAAAGGTACTAGACTATTTTTCTGGTAAATCAACATATAATCCTTAGTCCTTTTTAGGTACTTGATTATATTTTTTACCGCAATCCAATGCTCCTGCCCTAGGTTAGACTGATATCTACTAACCATGCCAACGGTAAAGGAAATGTCAAGTCTAGTGCAATGTATAACATACATGAGGTTTCCTACTGCCAAAGCTGAAGGAACCGCCTTCATCTTATCTATCTCATCAGGTGTCTTAGGACACTGATCTTTGGATAAAGTGATTCTATGCCCAAAAGGGGAAAACTCTTTCTTAAAATCCTGCATGATAAAATGAGCAAGAATGTCTTCGATATACTTTGCTTGTGATAAGCCCAACATCTTTTGTTTTCGATCTCACAAAAGCTTGATCCCAAGGATGTGATTGGCGTCTCCCAAGTCTTTCATATCGAACTGCCTATATAACCATACTTTAACCATAGATAATGCCCCCACATCATTCTCGATGAGCAAGATATCGTCCACATAAAGTACTAGAAAGTTCACCAGGCTTCTATCACACTTCTTGTACACACAGAACTCATCCAAACTTTGATTAAAATCATAGTACTTTATGGCTTAATCAAATTGAGTGTTCCAAGTTCTCGATTCCTGCTTAAGTCCATAAATAGATCTCTTAAGCTTGCACAACATGAGCTCCTAGCCCTTTGCAATGAATCCATCACGTAGTATCATATAGATACACTCATTAAGACTTCTGTTAAGAAAAGCTTTCTTGACATCCATTTGTCAAATTTCATAATCGAAATGAGTAGCAATGGATAAGAGAATATGGATATACTTAAGCATGACTACCGGTGAAAAAGTTTTCTCATAATCGATCCCTTCTTTCTGAGTGAACCTTTTAACAACAAGCTTAACTTTGAAGGTTTCAACCATTTCGTCTGCTCCTCTCTTTCTCTTATAGATCCACTTGCATCCAATGTGTTTTATCCCTTCGGGTGGTTCTACAAGTTCCTAAACCTGATTAGAATACATAGATTTCATCTCAGAATTCATAGCCATTTGTCAAATATTTGCATCTTTGTCCTGAAGTGCTTCATTGTACTTACTGGGCTCGGTATCTGGTTCTACCGGGATCCTATAAAAAGACTCTCCCAAGAACATATACCGATCAGGTTGATAAACAACTCTCCCACTGCGACGAGGCACTACCTGTGTCTGTGTACTAGCAGTAACACGCTGTGCAAAATCTAAACCCTGTGCATCAGCACCCTGTTCTTGATTTGCACCTATCCCAATAATACTCCCACTACGATGAGGTAATAGAATATCAGTGACTTGTGGTTCCTCTACTGTTCTACTTGTGTTTCCTCTCAGTTCTTTCAGAAAAATATTACTTTTGGACATGTGGTTCATAATATAATCCTCTTCCAAGAATCGGGCATTGGTGCTAACAATAACCTTCTAATCCTTAGAATTTTAAAATAGACCACCCTTCGTTCCCTTGGGATATACTACAAAGAAATAGACTTATGTCCTCGAATCTAACTTACCCGCATTCTTTTTCAGCACATGTTTTGGACACTCCTAAATTCAAATGTGTTTCAAACTAGATTTATGCTCGGTCCACAATTCTGTGGGAGTAGAAGGTACTGACTTAGAAGGTACCAAGTTTAGAATGTAAGCCGCTGTCTCTAAAGCGAGTTCCCAAAATGAATCGGGTAAACCTGAATAACTCATCATGAACCTTACCATCTCTAAAAGAGTCCTATTCCTTCCTTTTGCTACACTGTTCTACTGCGGAGTGCCAGGTGCAGTTAACTGGGATATAATTTTCTCTGATGATAAGTAGTCCCTAAACTCTCCAAAGAGGTACTCGCTACCATGGTTGGATCGTAGTGATTTGATACTTTTATCTAGACGCTTCTCTGCCTCTGCCTTAAATTTTTTGAATTTCTCAAAGCATTCAGACTTACGGTGCATTAGGTAAATGTATCCATACCTTGAGTAGTCATTAATGAAACTGACAAAGTACTCAAAGTCACCTCTAGACCAAATTATCATAGGACCACACATATCAGAATGAACCACTTCTAGCGGTTCTTTAGCTCTATAGCCTTTGGCCGAAAAAGGCCTCTTGGTTATCTTACCCTCTAAGTAAGATTCACAGACTAGAAGTTCCTCCACTTCTAATGAACTCAAAGGTCCATCTGCTACCAGTCTATTTATCCTTTTTAGATTAATATGACTCAAGTGTAAATGTCAAAGAAACATTTGATTTATTAAAGAAGAAAACTTTCTCTTATATTGTAAATTAGATATGTTATTTGTTTCAGTTTGTTGCAATATAAGAGAGATTGGAGTAATAACATAAAGATCGTCCACCAATGTATCAGGATAGATAACCCGTTTATTATCCTTAATAACCACAGAGTTATTAAAATAAATCAAATATTCGTCTTTAGCCAATCCAAAAACGGAAACTAAGTTCTTTCTAATGAAAGGTACATAAAGATAATCTCTCAATAATAAAATCCTATCTCCACTAAAACTGAGAGTGACATCTCCTACTGCAACTGCTGTTACCTTTGTATTATTATCCATATGCAGATAAATTTCTCCATCACTAAGTTGTCAGTTTTCTGGAACCCCTGTAAAGAATTGCAGACATGATTAGTGACTCCTGTATCTACACACCAAGTACTGGTAGATAATACTGCTAAATATATTTTCACAACCAGTGAACAGAAATTACCCTTATTGTTATGCCTTTTGAGAAATACTAGACATAGCTTTTTTCAGTTCCGTGTCTGGTTGTAGTGAAAATATGTCTTTCAGCTTTTTTACACCATTCCATGGCCCAGTAACTACCTTAAAAATTGTGTCTCCCTATTTTTGAACTTTATTCTTCTCCATACCTCTCGGCCTAGAGAAAAAATATTTTTCTGAAATAAACACATTTTTTGGTATTGAAGGAACACCTTGATAGTTAAAGCAATATCCAAGTTACATTTTCAGTTAACAAAATTCGGTCCCATAAGTTTGTTTTCTTTGAGTATTAAAGCGAGTGGGTTGAAAACTATTTTAATCTTGAGAATAACATAATTAAAATACCGTTAATTATGATGAGGAAAACTTTGAATTCATTTTAATTTGGTTTTATCTACCATTTTAAAATTAATTCACCAGCCGCCTGGATCCCTATGAAATAGCATACCTCGATGGAAGGACATCTACTATCCACGTTTGTCCAGACATACCAATTCCTTTTAATTTTACTATTTGGGCTACTGACCATGCCAAGTAAAATTAAATAGCTGACATAGCTTCGATCCAGTATATGATAGCAGTGACTCAGATGGAGATGATACTATTATATACAGCTAAGTGTTAATCACCACCTAATCCCAAATCAATCGCTTCACAATGAACCCTTTAGATGGAGAAGTGATCCACACTAACAATTATCCAGAATTATCCCTAAAGAAAATTTGTACTGACGATATCGCAATTAATCTGTTCGATAGGGAGGAAGGCCTTACTGCCGATATGCAGGGTTTAATTACGTCGCCTACAAACTGGTGATGGATACTGCGAGATTTATCTGTGAATAAATTTTATCTCCCATTTAGATTTTTAAAACATTTTTTAGGGTTATAAAAATTCGTTTAATTAAAATAAATTTATTAATTTAAAAAATCACACTATCCGAAAAAATTAAACATCTTTCTATGTACACGATTCTAAAGATTCCGGTTCGCTAAATTATCTTTTTGTGTTTAAATGCGTCAAAAATAAAATTTAATAAATGCACAATTTTTTTTAACTTCTCAGCTAAGGTATTAATTAAATTTATTTATTTATTTTATTTTTTATTTCACATTTTTGGAAAAAAATAATTTATTTCGATTAAATATTTGTTTATTTAATTAATTTAAAATTCAGAAATAATTCTCACTTTTTTTTCAAGATATCCGATTTTATAAAAAATCATCTTAAACGTGATATTTTGTAAAAAATAAAATCTCTAAAGTTTTTTTCATTTAATTAAAATTAATTAATTAAAAAAACTTAATTTTATTTTTCATTACAAAATATTTTAATTAAAACTAAAATTTTGAATTAATTAAATTAACAGAATAAATAAAACAGATATGCAATCATCCACGCAGTTCATATATATATATAAACATGATATGCATATATCCTGATTTTATGATCCAAGTGAAACGCTGAAGCGTTTCAGCCTACTGTAGGGGATAAGCTGTAATAATCATCGTTCATCTCAGCTTCCTGTATTCCGATTGCATTAGGTGTAACACCTCGCTCCCGTAAGGCACTAAACCTGTACAAGGGGATGTGATCCCGCGGCAGACCGACAGCCAAAGAGAAAGACAAGAGATAAAGATATTAAGAGACCAAATAAAAACTTCTAAGCAACCACAATACCTTAATGTCAAAAGAGATATACATGAGTCACTAGGAATTCGCCATCCCAAGAGCATACATTACTTCTAAAACATCAAAAACCTCTAGGGTCTTATACATGAAACTGTGTCAAAACTAAAAACTAAACAAAAGAAAACTAAACCAAAACAATTCCTAACACCAGAATCAAAACTACTCGACGACGCCTGTGGTGGATCAATTCCTAGCCATTCCTGGTATCTGCAACCACAGAGGTTACAGAAGAGCGCACTTAGCATTATCATAACAGAAAAAATAGTTACTTAGTTAAGGATAACTGAAAACTCTTTCTAAAAATAGTTCATCACATTTTTCATAAAAATATAGAAACTGATGCAATTGCTTGAACATAAAAATATCACAAATTATACAGAACCTTCTTAGTATTGCAAATAGAAATATGTTCCTGGCTCAGCCGTCAAAAATTTAAAATGCATGAACACTTTCTCAAATCTAGACTCAAACCCCAACAACGTCTAAGTAATCGTCAACCTCACGACCGGGAGTTCCGACGGTACCGTAACCTCAATTCGCAATGCACGCTAGCAACGTGATGGAATGAGGGCCACTCTCTATCAAGCACGAGTGGTATGTGCTAAAACCTCGGACTCAACCCAAAAACCTTTAAAGCAAAAACTCCCGCTTAATGGAAAACTTTCCCTGAAGGGACAAATGAAAAATCTATAGTTGGGTAACCTCGTTCATAACGGGATATAAAGGGCTGAAAATCCTTGTAACTTGGAACTTTTGAACAACCACACAACATTAACCATACTTTCATAGTAACATCATGCTAGCTTAGAATATCATAAATAGCACATTTGAATTAAAAACAACATGTTTTTGAAAACAACAGGTTTATGCAATCGTCAAACTGGTCATAGTTCAAAACATGCGCTTCAAAGCATTTTTAAGCATCATTTATATAAACTCAAGTTCAAGATAATGGCTAAGCACTCTCACCTTATCTTATATGCATACGAACCAAGTCTTTGTCAATGAGCTAGCTTGCTCCTCGGGTAACAAAACTTCCATGCCTAGCAAGCAAACATGACTTAACCATCAACACGGAGTTCTACCCCTCTTAGAACGTGAAGTACTAAAACGATTCTGACCATTGAATGTTTTCTTGATTTTAGGGACCATGGTTACTTTCTTTTTAAATTTAAGGGGTATTACGCACTTGCTCAATCCTTCACTTGTTTAAGGATTTAACTTAACCATTTATTACTCTTTCACAATTATTAAATTTTAAAGTACTGCAGCATTTTGATGTACTTAGACTTGGAGTTGAATTATGATTTTTGGTGACAATTTAGATTAAAATATTCTCTACAACTTTTATGTTTTACACTAAGGGTAAAACCTAAGGCAACTAGGTGGAAAACTTAACGGAAACAAAAACGGTTCAGCACTTGCTCAGAGAATTGGTCAGAAAAGTGTCTCTATTAGTCTCGATTTTGGAGTATCATAACAAGTCCAAATGAGGCCCTTTTTTGAGTAGGTTCTAGTTCAACATGTCCCCTACAAGTTTCATATTTAGTGCTAAGAGTAGTTGTTTGGAACAAGTTAGACTTTTTGGCCATTGTAGAAAAAATAGGTTCTATCAGCCGCCAAAATTTAGAAGAGTCGATTTTGGACAGAGGGTTAGAAACGGTTTTGGAAAATCATCCCAAGGCTTTAAGGTCTGATTTGTGGGCAGAAAGTATTTCAATATGTTATCTACAAAGTGCATGTAGACCACTTTTAGAATAGATTACTAAAAGTAGGAGATTTGGGCTACACAAAAAATATGTGACAGAAGTGTCCCTTGAGAGTTGAAACACAATAGAGAGTTTCAAAGGGATTTTGACCTATCAAAACTCATTATTTTGTGCTCATTTTTGTTGGATAGCTGGATACACATGTTGTCTACAACTTTCATGTTTTGTCCAAAACTCGAATTTCATTGTAAACTAGGATTTTTAGGTCTGCATTATTGACTAGTCTGAAACCGACACACTTTGGTAGAACACGCTTATAGCATTTTTTTACATTGAGTTATGATATTCCAAAAATTAGGATAGAGAGGTGGAAAAGCTCAATTTGCAGGCCATGTTTAGTTTAAACCTCCTAGCACCATGTGTGACAAGAGTTGATCTATTTTCTTTGCATACATGATATGTACTCTTAAATAATAAAACTCCAGATCCATGATCCTTATCATGCCATGAATTACTTAGAAAACCCCATGCAAACTCCAAAAACACAACACCCACACCAAATGCCCCAAAATTTCATCATGACGCCTTTTCGGTTCATTTTTTATTTTTGATCTTTGATTTGTGTTTGAAAATGATGGAAGAGATATTTGATATGTATAAAACCAGATGTGTTAGAGCGTTGATTACCTTATTTAGAAGTTGTTTCTCGATGATGGAAGGCCTTGGACTTAGCTTTAGCTCCATGGATTCCTAAATTTCCATGGTTCTTCCTCCTCCTTCTTCTTTCTTCTTCTTTTCTTCTTCTTTTTCTCTCCTCTCACTATGGCACGAAACATAGAGAAGAAATGAGAGATTTAATTGCCTTTTTTATAGAAAAAGTTAGTGGGTAAAGCTTGTTTGAGAAGCTTCCT
>JAULJZ010025775.1:0-11381 GCA_032270985.1 Heliamphora pulchella | reverse complement strand
TAAATAGATTGGTAGAAGATGGACCTTTGAGTTCATTGGAAGTAGAGGTACTTCCAGTCTATGAGTCCTGTTTAGAGGGTAAAATAATCAAGAGGCCCTTCTCGGTCAAGGGCTATAGAGCTAAAGAACCGTTGAAACTGGTTCACTTTGATGTGTGTGGTCCTATGATTATCTGGGCTAGAGGTAGCTATGAGTACTTCGTCAGTTTCATTGATGACTACTCAAAGTATGGATACATTTACCTAATGCACCATAAGTCTGAATGTTTTAAAAAATTCAAAGAATTCAAGGCGGAGGTGGAGGCAGAGGCGGAGAAGTGTCTGGGTAAAAGTATAAAATCACTACGATTTGACTGTGGTGGGGAGCACCTCTTTGGAGAGTTTAGGGACTACTTATCGTCAGAAGAAATTATATCCAAGTTGACTGCACCAGGCACTTTGTAGTAGAATGGTGTAGAAGAAAGATGGAATAAAATTCTTATGGAGATGGTAAGGTTAATGATGAGCTATTCAGGATTACCCGATTTGTTTTGGGGACTTGCATTAGAGACAGCGACTTATATTCTGAACTTGGTACCTTCTACTTCCACAGAATTGTGGACCAGGCGTAAGCCTAATCTAGGATATTCAGATTTAGGGATGTCCAGCATATGTGCTGAAAGAGAATGCGGGAAAGTTGAAATCGAGGACAGAAGTCTGTTTCTTTGTCGGGTATCCCAAGAGAACGATGGGTAGTTTATTTTATAATCCTAAGGATCAGAAGATCATTATTAGCATCAATGCCCGATTCTTGAAAGATGATTATATTATGGACCATAGGCCCAAAGTAAAATTATTCTAGAAGAATTGAGAGAAAATACCAGTAGAACGGAAGAGGAACCACAAGTCACTAATATCCCATTACCTCGTCGTAGTAGGAGGATTATCGGGACAGGTGCAGATCATGATCACGGTGCTACCATTAACATGCCGATCAAGTATATGGGTAATGGTGCACAGGGTTCAGATTTTGCATAGTGCGTTATTGCCAGTACACAAATGCAAGTAGTGCCTTGTCATAGTGGGAGTGTTGTTCATCAACCCGATCGGTATATATTTTTGAGAGAGTCTTTTGACAGGATTCCTACAAAACTGGATACCGAACCCTGTAACTACAATGAAGTACTCCAAGATAAAGATGCAGATCTTTAGCAAAAGGCTATAAATTTAGAGATAAAATTCATGTATTCTAATCAGGTCTGAAAACTTGTAGAACCACCTGAAGGGATAAAACCCATTGGATGTAAGTGGATCTATAAGAGGAAGAGAGGAGCAGACAGAAAGGTTGAAACCTTCAAAGCTAAGCTTGTTGCAAAAGGGTTCACTCAGAAAGAATGGATCAATTATAAGGAAACCTTTTCGTCTGTAGCTATGCTTAAGTCTATCCGAATTCTCTTATCCATTGCAACTCATTTCGATTACAAAATTTGGCAAATGGATGTCAAGACAGCTTTCCTTAATGGAAGTCTTGACGAGTGTATCTATATGGTACAGCCAGACGATTTCATAGCAAAGGGTTAGGAGTACATGCTGTGCAAGCTTAAGAGATCCATTTATGGACTTAAGCAGGCATCGAGGTCTTGGAATACTCAGTTTGATCAAGCCATAAAGTCTTATAGTTTTGGTTAGAGTTCAGATGAGTCATGTGTGTACAAGAAGCGTGATGAAAGCGTGGTGGTCTTTCTAGTACTTTATGTAGATAATATCTTGCTCATCGAAAATATGTGAGGGTGCTATCTTCGGTAAAAGTATGGTTATCTAGGCAGTTCGATATGAAGGACTTGGGAGAAGCCAGTCAGATCAAGCTTTTGCGAGATAAAAAACAAAGGATGTTGGGCTAATCACAAGAAAAGTATATCGATGATATCCTTGCTCCTTTTAGCATACAAGATTCCAAGAAATGGTTTCTCCTTTTTAGGCATGGAATCACTCTATCTAAGAATCAGTGTCCTAAGACATCTAATGAGATAGAGAAGATAAAAGCAGTTTCTTATGCTTCAGACAGTAGGAAGCCTAATATATGCTATGTTTTGTACTAAACCCAACATCTACTTTGCCGTTGGCATGGTTAGCAGATATCAGTCCAACTCAGGGCAGGAGCATTGGACTACAATAAAGAATATAATCAAGTACTTGAAAATGACTAAAGATTATATATTGGTTTACTAGGCAGATAGTCTAGTACCTTTAGGGTACACAGACTCAAATTTCTGGTCAGACAATGATTTTTGTAAGTCTACCTTAGGATATGTGTTTACCTTGGGAGGTGGAGCTATAAGTTGGAGGAATATCAAGCAGTCCTACATTGTTGATTCCACCATGGAGGCCGAGTACTTGACAGCTTCTGAAGCAGCCAAGGAGGCCATTTGGCTTAGGAACGTCCTGTTGGATCTAGATGTGGTGCCTTTAGTTCAGTCGGCTATTACACTTTATTGTGACAATAGTAGAGCGGTTGCAAACACGAAGGAGTCAAAAGTCCACAAGAAAGGAAAGCATATTGAGCATAAGTATCTCTTGATACGAGAAATTGTACAGAGGGATAATGTTGCTGTGACCAAGATTGTATCAAGGGATAACCTTGCAGATTCTTTTACAAAGTGCTTTCTTGCTAAGACTTTTGATAGTCATGTAAAGAGCATGGCAGTTAGATGTATGGCAGCATGGCTTTGAGTATAAGTAGGAGATTATTAGGGTTGTATACTAAAAATCATAGATTTTATTTGATTTTAGTATTTAATTTTATTGTAATAAAATTAATTTTTTCATTTTATGAGAATCTTAATGAGCATTGAATGCAATATCATTTCTTTAACGTTATGCATGTATATTTTTTATTCTGTGTAATATTTAATCTGGTGTGTAAAGTATAGCTTGTACACAAAAGACCGGATTATAAGTTCTTACAAAATATAAGTTTTTGCTCGCAATTTAGATGGAATTGGATAAACCATTGGTACGACTGTAGTACGGAGTTTTAGTAGGCCTGCCTTGGTTACAGAGAATAGATAATAGTTTCGTCTATTGTTTCAACTCGCTGTGCTAGTACACTTTGTGTGTATTAAACAGGATCACATTGGAGTAATTAATTTTATACTAACTATATAGATTAATTCACACTCCAAGGCTATTATGAGTGCTTATACTCTTAATCCCGAAATAATTATTATTTGTGTATATTTAATATTCGTTATTTTAATTCATTAGAGGGTGCAATTTTTTATGGGTCAATAGTCCTAGTGAGATGGATAACGGTATTAATTATGTGGTAAATGTTAATTATTAACGGAATCCACGTTTCGATTATTCGGGATTGATGATACCCCTTTAAGGATGTTTATAAGTTTTGACTGGGCCAAACCCTGTAGATGGATTTAATTATCTAACAGTCAAATAAGTTAAATGAAATGGCTTAAAAATTTTAAAGATGCCTATTAAATTAAATTGTCAGGAATTAAATTTAATTGGCGGGCATCGAAAATCTTAACGTGGGAAGATGAGTTAAGCTTTTAATAACACGAGCACAATGCAAATTGGTCTTGAGATTATGGCTAAGAATGCGGTTATAGTTCTTTAGTGGTATGAACTATAATTTAGTGTTGTATAAAAATTGCAGAAACTACTACAAGGTTTTCATAATTACAGAAACCGCTGAGCGGTTTGCATATCTATAGAAACCACTAGATAGGTATCTGGGTCACACTAGAAGTTTATGTCATAATTACTTCACAGGTCCCTACTGTAGCCCTATAAATATGCGGGTAGATTGAACCAAATTTATAAGTTATCTTTTAAAACTAAGGTTGTCCAAGTTCTGCTGGTATCAGTTTTCGAAGGATCGTAACTCACTATATTTGAGAATCGCATAAAAAATATAGTAGAAGATTTGTTCGGAGTTTCAACTCAGATAATCAAAGTTCGTAGTAGAAGAAACGACTGAAAAGATATTCATCTAAATTAACTGTGGTGGCATGGATTTTTTTTATCGTTCCACATCAAAAAAAATTTATCTGGAGCCTGTTTCGGTGATTGCCCATCCAGTTTTTATTTTTTGAAAAATCGTATACAAATCAATGATTTTGGCATTTTATCTCCAATAGTTTCATCCTGGTTGGATGTAGATGCTGGGATCTTTGATTGATTTAGATTTGGTTATTTTCTGAGAATGTGAAAATCTCCGTGCATCTTGTATCCATGTTGTGGTCCTTTGAGTTGTGCCTCGGGAACTTGTAACGCCATGATCGAGTGATTGTAGGACTGATTCCTCGTGGTTTTAATGGGAGGTTGATGAATATATGCATTTAAATGTTATGCATGGCTATGTG
This sequence comes from Heliamphora pulchella, assembly GCA_032270985.1. Taxonomy (NCBI): domain Eukaryota; kingdom Viridiplantae; phylum Streptophyta; class Magnoliopsida; order Ericales; family Sarraceniaceae; genus Heliamphora; species Heliamphora pulchella. The sequence continues at coordinate 7,021 of JAULJZ010025775.1, read as the reverse complement.
CTTTCTAGATGCATAGCATCTTAGTGTATAACCTGGGATCCGATTGCTCCTGCAGTGGAAGACCGTAAAGAATTACATGATTAGGTTAGTATTGTCGTGCGGTGGAAGATCGTAAAAGATTACGTATGAGTGTAGTAAACATCGTAGGTTATGGTAACTTAGTTGAAATATGACTTGTTATGTATGATGGTCGAACCATTTTAGGTTGTGCTACCCGAGATATCCGGTTGGTAGACCCAGAACGCCTGTCCTTTCTGACGGGGGACTTAGTGTTGAGATGTAGAGCCTATTTCTACAGAGATTCGTTGAAAATCGTTTGACAGATGTACCGTATATATCCTGGTTTGTACGGGAATGTATATATCCTTAGCTCTTGTTAGAGTGAGATATTTACTAAAGCCTTTGTAGCTAGGTTGTTCATGTGGTGAGTTTCTGATGGACCTTTTGTGAGTCTCAATTTACATTCTGTTTGGTGTTTCGAACTACTCAGATTTCTCAAAGTTGGTGGTTGGTTGTCCACTTGTGGTAAGGATACAAGTTATAGAAAATCGAGTTGAGGTTATTAAGAAAACGTGATAAGGTAAGTCAGGAAGAATTTGATGTTTGAGAAGCCTTTGTTGGTGTGGCCTGTTGGGGCCTATGTAATTGTTTAGTTTAGAATGAAAAGGCCATGATGAGTTGTGTATAAGATAGAAGTGTTAAGTATGAGAGGCAGTTCTTGGTTGGTTATTTGGTGCGAAAAGGTATGAATGGATTGAATGGCATTGGCGAAGGATAAGAGAATCTTATGTGTTGCTAACTAATGAAAAATTGCTATATGTGTGGTACGAATGTAAAGGAATCAGGTGAATATGTATGCAGATGTTGACGAGCGAAATGGTTGATGATAGCCTAGACTTCAGTATCCGACTCATTGCAAAATGTTGTGGATTCGAGGGATCGATGCATGTGTTATGAGTTTGGGTTGGTGCCAGATAGAGGCGATTATGATTGATTAGAGGTTGCACAGTAGACTAAGATTCAAAGGTCCAGCGATGAAACGTGGGGTATGTATGTACGTTATGTGGTAATGGGAGATGTGATTGGGTTCGTGTAGGTAAGTGTGTACCCATGGAATATTTGGTCTCTGTGGCGTACCTAGTCTAAGTGACTCTTTGGGTTCATGTAATCGTAATGATCTAAATGACTGTGATGCCGAGGTAGTAATCTTGACTGTGTGAAATCTTGGCCTTGACAATGATGTGACACTTAATATTTCTGTAGGGTGAGAGTTGTGGTTTGCGATTGAGGATCTGATTGAGGATTGGTATAGGGTAAAGGTTCAAATGGAATGTTGGTAACTCATGGGAAGAAAATGTGTTCTTTGGGGTTTCTGGTGAATTGAATGAGTTCCTTTCTCTGGGACCTAATATTTTTTATTTTTTCTCGGAATAAGCATCTTGTCAGCTTTAGTGGTGGCATTTTTGACATGCGTAGAATGACGATGTGGTTTTGAGTTTACAATCATCGAGTGATTGTGAAGATTTGAACAAGATCTTGGATATGAGGCATGTGAATCCTTGTGAGTAATATCAGAGTTTGACGACGTGTGTTAGGGCTTACGGGAATGGCCCTGGATGTGTATTTTGATATATAGATGATCTAGTGTGTGGCAATACAAACGAGGGTGGTAGTCCTGATGATCTGAAGTAGAGAGTATTTAGGACTAGTTCTGGTTGTGGATTAATTTTGTGCTATGTGTTTTATCGCTTGAGTTGGTGGTATCTTGTGGGGTTATACTTCGATGCCTCGGGGGTGTGAGTTGGATTTTGGTCCGACGATATTTGGATGACCGCAACGTTAAGGAGATGTTATTTGAGGAAGCAATCAATATAGATGTTTATCCTTCGAGAACATAGTTGAGGCGTGGACCGTCACTCTTAGGGGTTGAGCTGCGCCAGTATATTTGCTGTTGTGTAGTGTTACAGAGCTTTGTATCAGAGAGTGTTGGTAGTCGACGATGAGGTGGCTGGCTTGAGATCTAGTGTTGAATTTTTTAGGCGAAATTCCTTAAGGGGGAAGAGTTGTGAGACACGGTTCCCTTTAATTTTGCAATGTATTTATGCGACGTGTTGGTTACCATTTTAATCATTATAGACAAGCATGTTTCTATGTGTTTTATGCATATATTGACCTAGATATGCATGTGGGTTCAATCCCGGTCATGCTTGGACGTTGTTGCAAAGTTGTTATTTTTGGGGCAGGACTGCTCGATCGGTCCTCAGACCGCTCGAGCGGTCTGTCTACGTAAACTGTATATATGACAGCTCATTGCTTAGGTTTTTGAACTAAGCATGTTGAACAAGCTTTCCTTTTTCTTCTCTCTTAAGAAAAATCAGATCCTCTGCCTTCTCTCTAGATTTGAGCGTGATTCGGGCTCGATTTTTGATGTTCCTTTAGTCGACCCGTGTTATCCTCACCATGGGCTTCGCGTTCATCAGTATGGATTCTCATTTTATTGACTTTGGTTTCTCTCTAGAGTGCAAAGCGTCGAGTTCTTAACTTACCGAGGTAGGATCTTAGACTATTTTGTCTTAAAAAGGGTGCTATGTGAAATCTTATGCGTTTCTACTCTTTTTAGATGCATTAAATGTCGAACCTTGTGTTTAAATCGTGTTTGATTGAGTAAAAAGCCTGTTGTGCATTTTTATGATTTATTATAAGGTTGCTGGATGTATATGTTCGTGTTGTTTTCAAAAAGAGGAGTTTTGAAAAGTCGAAGGACTTGGGCAAATGTTTGCGAAAACCTAATCTTAGAAGTTTGGAGCTAATCCTTGGGGTTGAGCCTTGTTTTAACATTAGTTCGTCTCCATGGTTAGATGGATGATGTTGTTGTGTGTTTTTAATATTTGTACGTGGTTGTGTGTGTGCAAACTTTGGTAACTCATGCATTACTTGGGGCGGATATTGGTCTCTCGGTGAAAACCAGTGAAGAAATGCATTACTTAGGGCGAATATTGGTTTCTCGGTGAAAGCCCGCAAAGAAATGCATAATAAAGGGCAGATTTGACCCTATGGTGAAAGCCCATGAAGAAGCATGAGTTGCATGTGAACCATTAAGTTGCGTAAAACCGTTGAAGATGACTTGTTGTTTATGTTTTGATAAACTGTCGAGCATTATGGAGTTCGTATGAAAACTTATGGTTTTAAGAAGTAAAATCAATTTTTTGAGGCTCGTGTGAGTTGGGATATTCATATTATTTTTGTTGGCATGCTTTGCTTTTATTTCATGCTAGTCTGTTTCCTATTGAGTCTCGGCTCACATTGTGGGATTTGAAAACCTTTTTTAGGTGCTTATGATCACGCGGGATGATTTAGAGGAGCCAGTGGTGGCAGAGAACCTTACCTAGCTTTCTTTTTGTTTTTGGATCATGTAATGATGTAACATGTTTTAGATTTGAAGGCATGTATATTGTAATTCTTATGGTCATGGTGCCGTTGCATGTATGTTGTAATTAATGAGAGGAACGATGGGTTGGTGGTTATGTTATGTAGTCTTATATTATGGTTCTCGTTTGGTTGGTTCAATGTTTTAATGAAAGGTTTTTGGTTGGTTTATGCTTTATATAAACTCTTGTACCTCTAGGGAGGATTTTGAGCCTCGTTTGGCATGTTTTAGTGGGCTTGATTTTGCCTTGGAAGCTTTTCAAAAGATTGGAAAAGGTTTAGGAGTTGGGTGTGAAAAGTTGTGTTTTGAAAAAGGGTCCAAAGCCCGACGGCTCGACGGACCGCTCGAGCGGTCTTTCGGGCGGTCTCTACAAACATTATGTTCCTTTGTGTTTTGTTGGAAAATCAGTGTCCTTGCAAGGATCGCTCGAGCGGTCTTTTGACTGATTGAGAGGTCTAGGCAATTTTTAGAAAATTTGTTTGTTCGTTTTAAAAGCTTGGCTCTTTGGGGCCATGATCTTATTCTTTTGGACTGTTCTTTTACATAAAATAAACCCCCGAAAGTGCATTTTTCAAAAGTTTTAAGCTCGCTTTCGTTTACGTTCTTTGACCCATTAGGGTTCGGGTGGTTTTGATGGATTGTAAAATCCCAAAACGGTTGTTTCGTGGGTTTTTCACGTGACCCGAGTTTTGGGGCATGACACTTTACGTGTTGAACTAAATATGAGAATCAAATGAGAAATTGATACATGGATGGTTATATATATAAATATGTGTGAGTTGTGATAATTGATGATATAATGAAATATGACTTGGAATTGTTTGGGGAGAGGAACTTGTGAATAGTTGGACTGCCGGTTATTAATGGATACTGATATGGTAATGGTTATGAAATTGTGTTGGGGTGAGGAACCTGTGAATGGTTAGACTTCCGATTATTAATGGATGATGATATGGTAAAGCGAATATTGAACCGAAGATAGTTGATGTGTTTAAGTTGGGCTTGAGCAGCTCCGCGGTAAAAAATCGAAAACTTGTGCAAGAAGGGTGCTATTCCCATCGGGTTAGTCCTCAAAAATTGAGCATGTGATTGTCGTGGTGAGTTATAGAGCTATCTATTACCCAAAGGCTTCGCGTAGCCTGCTGGAGAAATTGGGAGGGGTTTCTATAAAATGTACTTGGCGTCGGTTTAGTATTTGATTACTGAAATGAAATGGAAATATGGATAAAGATCTAATAAATTGGAAAGAAAATTTATGGTTTTATAATGGATAGGGATGAGTTAGTGTTCATTAACTGATTAAGGAGAAAATAAAAATGAAAGCAATAACTAAAGAAAGATAAAGAGAGAAACTAACTAATGACAAGAAAGGAAACGAAAAGGGGAAGAAAAGAAAGTTTAGTGTGTGAATAAGAAAGAGTATTGAGTCTAATACGAACAAAAGATGAGAATGACTAAAAGATGAATTAAGAGGAAGAGTCAGAAAGTTTGAAAGTTAAGAGATCACAATGAATCAAAGCAACCATTAAAGATAAAATTTGGGATAGTCCAAAAAACAAAAGAAACTCTGTCAAAATTTTTAAAAAATATACTTAGAATATTGAGGTTTGGAAAAGAAATGACAACCTTTAACATATACTGAGTTCAAGAGTTGAATTTGAAAGTTTAAATTGTGGAACAGGATTCGAGAAAAGAGTCCAGAGCCAGACTGCTCGATGGATTGCTCGAGTGGTCTATCTAGCAGGTAAGGAGGTGCTCTCGGTTTCTTAGTGTAGGTTTTGAGATGCTGCGAGCAGCTCAAGACTGCTCGATCGATCTTGTAACGGCTCGATCGGTCAGGAAAGATTTTTGATAAAATTTCAATTTTCTTCCAAACAAATGTCCATTTTTATTTGGGTTGGTTTCAGACCTTATTCCAAGATCAAGTAACAAAATATTCTTTAAATGGCTCTCTTCGTTGAGTTATCAGAGTGGGTTGACGTGACCCGGGTTCAGGGCATGACAAAATGGTATCAAAGTTTTAAGTTCGAATACCTATGACCTATGGGTAATGATGTGATTTGTATGTGAATTGTGTGATTGATATAGGCACCACTACACGGTATGAATTGTTTGCTTGCATGGGTTACGAATGAATTGTTTTGCGCGTGCTATGTGTTTATATGATTATGGATGTTGAATCTTGGGAGTGATGTGACTTGCCTTCGTGCGTCTAATTGACTATTCTAGGGTTCGAAATAGGAAGGCGTTTGGCCAATGTTTTTTTTATGAGAAATCTAGATTAGTTACTCAGATTGGCGTGTTATTCTTAATGGTTCTCCTCGATATATATATGATTGATAATGTGATGTGTTTGGTTAGGACTAATAAGTTTGTGTGATTTTAGAATGTGAGTTTTAAAAGACGGAATATGAACATCCTTTGGGATGAAAAAGTTAGGTTGGATTTTGTCTTAGTAGGTCTTATAGGTTTTTCTAGAGAAAGTGAGATTATGGTTAACGTCATGAGGTGGGTTGTGGGAATGCAATTCGGTGAAGAGTGGTCTTTTGGACAATCTTATGGTCATGACATGCCATGCTTGAAGTTATTTGGGGAGGACATTAACGACAATCATGTGGCTTTCGGTTTCGGAGATTGTAGGCGAATATGGAAAGGCTAATAAGTGGAGATTTAGTTTTAAATTTCGGAAACGAAATTTCTTAAGGGGGAAGGTTGTAGTGACTTGGTATATTTTTATTTTGGTTAGTCGTTTTGATGTACTTAAAATTGTTGAAAATGGGTTAGAATGATAATAAAATATGTTATATATGGTTGGTGTATGTTGGGATGCTAGAATAATAAATTGTGGCTAATTCTGGGATGTTAAAAAAATTTAACAGTACAACATGAATTTATTTAAAATTTTATTCAGATGGGACAATGAGATAAATTAATTTATCTTGAATTAAATAATAATTTTAGTTAGAGAATTGACTAGTAAATGAAAGAAGGGTCTAGAATTACAAATTCATTTTTTATATATATGTTGTATTTTATATGCAGTGAGAAAGTGCTGATACCTCGGGATATTAATTTGTGAGTATATTTATTGATATTAAAAAATGCTAATATGTAATTTGGATATTTTTTTAGAAGGATCTTTTAAATAAAATAAAAATAAACACGTGTTAGTTAATTGGGGCTCTTTTTAGAAAAGGAGGAAAAAAAAGAGGAAAAAGGGGGAAATAATCTAGAATATTTGAGAGACGAAGGACCAAGATTAAAAAGGGGAGGGTACCCATTTCCCTCCACCAACCGTTGGACACCCCACCCTCTCCTTCTTTCTTTTCTTTTGTTGCTTTGCCATGGAGGGAAGAGAATGCTTGGGTATTTTGGAAGCTTTTAGATCCACTAAGAAGAAAGGGACTAGAGAAATAAAGGGGAGGAAGAAAGTGCCCAAAAAAAAAAAAAAACTCAAGGAGACCGAAAGCCCCCTGTTTACGCCATTCCTTCTTCTCCTGCTTTCTTGGTTCATTTTTTTCTTTGCTTATCCAGGATTGTGAGTGAGAGAGAAACCCCTAGAGGGTTCTAAAGAATAGGAGAGCAAGGCAATTG
>JAULJZ010025754.1:0-15422 GCA_032270985.1 Heliamphora pulchella | reverse complement strand
TAAATTAATAAATTAAATTTTATGTTTTTATTTTACTTATTTTTGTATTTAGTAATTTTTTATTTTTTAATTAAAAAATTTTAAATTTAAAATTTTGTAATTAAAAAAAATAAAGAAAAATGGAATGTAAGTGTGAAAACAAAAAAATCATGGAGTGTAAGTGTGAAAATGTTATTTTTTTATTCAAAAGTTAACTTTTTCGTTAACTTTTGGATCAAAGTGTTACAAAAATTAAAAAGTAAGAGGGTGCAGTAATATTTTAAAGAATAGAAGAGTGACAGTGATATAACCATTAAATAGAGACGGTGTAAGTGTAATATATCTTTTATTTTTTATTTTTTTGGTGTGCACCCTAGCATCTTTCGATTTTTAATAACAGTCAGAGCCAGCCTGCTGCCAACTCAACCCTAAAACTGAAAAGGCGCGCGCCATTTATTCTGAATGTTTTTTGTTTTTTAAAAAATGGGCTTAATTTATAATAATGGGGCCGTTACCCCGTTACCAGTTTAAATAATGCGGTCATTACTTTTGGCACTAAAAAAAATTAGTTACAATAATATAATTATTATTTTAATTTAATAATTATTAAATTATTAGTTATCTATATTTTTGAATTTTACACTTCAAAAGCTTGCATTATGGTTAATCTTCAGCTTTAGCTTTCTGTTTACACCAATTTTTTTTTTATTATCAAGAATGCTATTTTTTGTTCATCTTCTTTATCGTTCTTACAAAGTTAGGTAGAACATAATTCTAATATCTATTATTTTTTAAATCACTTTAAGAGAAGAATATATGTATTATTTATGAAATTATTTCTAAAAATATGTGTAATATGTTCATTGTAAAAAGATATCCCATTTCATCAATCCGATTATGGATTTTATCTAGGGGTAAGGGAGTCTAACTTAAATTCTAAGATAGCATAATTTGTTTGGTAATTTAATATCTAATGAAGTTTTAAAACAAAACATCGAATCTTAAGATAATCAATTGATATAGTTTTTTCTATCAATACCGACGAGATGACTTTTCATTTGGTTAACATTTCCCCAGTCTTCGACGCCACCCCAGTAACTGTTGTCTGTTTTTGTTACAACACTAAACTAATTCTGACTTAATAGTATAAGTGTTACACTCCCAAACAAGAGGTCCATACTTCAAACTTTACCAACGAAGGGTGTGAAATGCGGCTGTGTGCATATGTATTGTTGATTAATAAAAATTAAAAAAAAAAACTTCTTCCACAAGAAATTCGATCTATTTTCCATTGTGTATACCACTGGGTTCTTCTAATTTCATCCATGATGGAAATGATTTCATAAATTCTAATATAATTCATATGAGAATGGAAGAAAGTTTTTTTTGATGCAAACTTTGTACAAATCATCTTTCCACTAACTTCTATATTATTCCCACACATATAAAAGGAGAAGATGAATACATAATTGTAATCAAGCAAGCTCTTCTTTGCTGGAAGCAGGAATCAAGCGAAGAGCAATAACACATCAGAGTGAGTCTCTGCAGAGATTGCTAAGAGAAATCCAACTAAGCAAGCCCTCTTATTTATGCAAGTAAATTCCTCTAAACACGGGTGCCTCTCCGCCTCTCCAAGAGTTAAGAGTTCATCCTTATGATTCCTTTCTTGTCCACATCCACTTTAAGGAAACAACAACACATAATGTGTGAAATGAGAAATTATTCATTGTCACATGCAGCACCATGCCAGGCATGTCACGTGCCAAACCAATCAAAACTTCCCATTAAAGTAATGTGCCATGTGGTGCCGCAAACCAATCAAAACTTTACATTAAAGTAATGTGTCAGGCATGTCACGTGGTGATGCAAACCAATCAAAACGAGAAATTATCCGCTGCCACATGTGACGCCACACGTGGAGTTTTGATTGGTTTGCGTCACCACGTGGCATGCCCGACACATTACTTTAATGGAAAGTTTTGATTGGTTAGCCACGTGACATGCTTAACATGGTGTGCCTGTGACAATGAATAATTTCTCAGTGTGAAGTAGGTTGGAAGAAGGCTAGTTTTACTAATTTCAGATTACTGTTTCTACCACAGCCAATGCCTGCTGCTGCTGCTGCTCTTGTTTCCCTGTTTCTGCTTCCCCAGCTTCCAATTTTGTTTCCAAATGTTGTCGGTTGTGTCGAAGTAGTACCACAAATATAAAAGCTATATGAAACCAACAACAGCAAAACAGTATTAGACACTTGGAATTATATATAAAAATAGCACTGAGGTCTGCAAGGTCGTGAGCGGATATTTAAACCAGTTGAAACATATTTTTCTCACCATAGTTGACCTAAGAAAAAATAAAAAATAAAATAGATAATTGCCACACTCATGTTTGCATGTGAGTTACGGGTTCAACACTCGACACTTCTAAATATATAAAGTACCATAGAACAAACTCAAATAAAACTACAGGATATGTGCCCAGCATTTAGTAGCACGACACGAATTTACTCTAGAATGATGCATAAACTTCAATACTATGCATAAAATGCTCAATAAAAAACTCCTAAATACCGTTTTTACTCTGAAAAATTGAAGATATAAATTAAAAAATATGAATATTTTTGCCGTGTTCCAATTTTTTTAATATGAGAATATGAATCTGACACTTGTATGCACTCGACACACATGCCCGAGTCCATCTTACATATCGTAAAGAACTACTTGGCATTTGGAGGGTGTGTTTTGTTAGAATACAACTTACAATTTGTCATAATTTGCAAGAATTACCTGCTAATATACGTGTTCTAATGGCTGTCAGATTCCAAAAGGCTGTGGCTGCTGATGCTGCCACAATCTTCTTGTGAGAACAAGCCCCCCACGCTTCTATCACCCACCTTTGCAGGCACTCAACTGCTTTATACAAAACATTCTCGCTTAGCTTCAGTAACACTTCAATGCACAGTAAATATTTATACCGAATATAAATGGTGTACACATGTTTTGTATTACCTTTATGATTTATTTGAACACAATAAATCGAGTATAGTTTTGGGCCAGTAAAGCTTATTAAAAATCCTGTCAATTTTGCTCAAATTAGTTCCAGAATTTCCACATTTAGAGTTTTAACTAATGATAGAGAATCATCTAAAGATTGGTTTGGCATAACAATAGTGATCTTACCAAGTGTACAAAGCCTCCTTAGGGTCATGAGATGGCCATACCCGGCTCCTATAAGTAGAAATGGAGCAACCTAATACACAGAAAAATGGTGGCTTTGAGAACCCATCTTTGAAACAGTAATACTACAAACTCAAAAAACAAACCTACAAATTTATCTAAATTTTAAAACCCACATATGCTGAATTTGGACCATTCATTTGAAATTTATGAGTTTGTTTACATAGTAACATTTTTGTTTCTGGAATTGGAAGGAGAAGATTGAAAAGATGCAGTAATGTTTAATGTTAATTACTTTGAGGGTCATGGTTGGTTCCCCTGAAAATATCTCTGTTGTCTTTGAAATTGCAAGGTTTAGTGTTGGTAGAATCACTCTAGTCGCTCGCAATATGTCATCCTCTTTCAGCTTAAATTCACGCTTATGTCCAATATTACTCCTGTTAATTGATCATTCAAGGAAACATATAAAACACAGAAGGTTTGAAAAACCAAGACAAAATGTGTGAAATTGGGGGAGATTTTTACCTTTGACAGACTGAATTGGAGAAGAACGACAGCCCCAAAAACAAGAGGCCCAATTGAGACATCAAAGAGAAGATGCTACAAATACATTAGTGGGAAGCTTTTAGATACCGTATATCAAAGATTAGAGCAACTCCAAACACTAGTAAAATTAAACAGCTAAAAGTACAAAAAAGAAATTTTTGGTTTTAGCTAATCATTTTTTACGTATGCTCTTCAACACTACTCTCTACTTTAGCAATAATTTCTCGACATCTCCTCTTCATCTAGCAAATCCAACCTCTTCAGAAGAAGAAAAAAAATACAATTTAGAGACTCATGCTTTCTAGCCAAATGAGCTAGTCAATATGAAAATCTCTAAAATAGAGAGCTAATTAGATAGCCTATTACAGTTTCAAAAAAAAAGACAATGGTTAATTTAGGAGGAGAGAGAGGGAGAGAGGGGCAGCATATACCTGAAGCTAATTCCTCTAGCAAAAGAAGAAGAAAGCAAACAGAGAGAGCCCAAACCAAACCAAAGGCTTGATTTTGCGACATCATTCCACATAATCAGATCAGTTATCAGCTCTCCAAGTCGATCCAGATTACACAGATCGCCATGATTTTTTTCTTCTATCCAAAAATCAACACCCAAACGAGAACGAATCAACATCGAAACCAAAAACCAATGATTCAATTGACCATATGAATCAATAATTAGCAACTGCGACATACCTGGGAATGGAACTGAAGGCACCAAACTGAGCTTATCCTTCTTTGATCGACCGCTATGACGCCTCTTTCTAACCTTACCCATCTCCTCCACCATACCCGAATCCCTCTCCTCCCGAATCTCCGCCTCCAACCGCCGCCGCGTCCTCCTACCATTCCTCGGCGAAGCGCAGACCGATAGACCCGCAGACCCATTTCTATTCTTGCATCGCCGGCGCGACCCAGTTGACTCAACAGCCTCTTCTTCCATGTCGATCCTCTCCACGAGGTGGGTCTTCGATTTTCGGAGAGGGGAAGACGATAGAAGCAAAATCTCGTGAAGAGGGCGAGGGTTTTGAGGCCTGGAGGAGGGTGATGGAGTGTTGACCTTGGGGGAAAAGGGGACTAAATCAAGAGAGAGTCGAGAAGCATCTTCGCTCTCGCCGTCGAAACGGGTGAGCCGAGCAAGGCGAGAGGCCGATTTGAATCGAAGCCGGGACTCGGATCGACGAGAGGGAGGTGTTGAATCCATGGGCGACTTGTTTCTGTGCTTAGATTGCGAACTGGTCTCTGATTTTGAGTGGGAGTGAGAGAAGCAGAGAGGACTGAGAGGTTTTGAGGGTTTAGGATTAAAATAGCCGTTACAGAGAAGAGTACTTTTTAACATTTTGAAATTTTCAACGGCGGAATTGCAACGGTAAAACAAAAAGGAGGCTATCTTGGACCGTAGCATGTACAGCTTGGATATTTTGACCCAATTTAAAATAACGACTAATTTGCTTTAGTGTATGTTTGGATGGAATAACTTTTTATTAAGTAATTTTTTTTATTTTTTTATTTTTTTATGTAAGTTTTTATTTTTAGAATTTTTGATATGAAAAAAATATGCTCGTTTAATTAACATTAAAAAAGTTAACTAAATATAAAAAAAATGTATAAAAAAACACTCAGGCTCATTTAAGTTTTTTATTTTCATCTTTAGTAAAACAATTTATCTTTTAGTAAATAAAAACATTTTTCCTGTTTATCTCATTAAGACACATTGAAAAATAATTTTGTTGACCAAGAAATCCTGAATAGATAAAAATAAGTCACTAAATCAATTTTTTTTTATATTTGTCTTTAGTGAACTATTTTGTATTTTAATCAAAAAATTTACATTTCTAGTTCTTCTCGTTGAGACAAACTAAAAAAATAATCAAATTTATAAAAAAAATATTCAAAAATAATAGAAATAAGCAAAATCCAAACTTTATTACAAACTAGACTTTTAGTATATTTCACCTTACTTACTTAGCCAAAACCATCCCAAGGTGGTTGAGGCCACCATGGAGACAAGGTCTCTACTATAACCCAAGTCACATGACAAGTGTATTGTGGGTTTAATTTGCATTTTAATTAAAATTTTATAATATGATTGGAATCGTTTATTATTTTAAGTTAGTAGTGTATGTAATTCTTGCAAATTTTAAGGTAAGACATCATATTCATTGATTAAAGCATATGTATTTTCAAATAAAATAACTAATTTATTAGATTTTGATAATAAAATGTAAAATAAATGTGCACCGATCATATTATTACTAATGTCCGATTGACCTGATTGTTTACATAATTCAACTATTCATTAAATATAAAATAATGAACAATTTTAATCAAATTATAAAATTATAATTAAAATACAAATTAAACTTACAATATACTTATTATAACTTGGGTTACAGCAGAGACCCTTCCGGCCACCTTGGTGGTAACATTTTTGTCACCTCCGATCATTTTTTATGAATCAGCTCAGGTTCACAAAGTAAACATTAGGGGTGCTCCATGTTTCCGAGCTTCATCTCACAAGTGCATTAATATATATAAAAATGATAAACGTTACCATCAAAAGCTAAATGAAATTAGAGTTTTTTTTTAATGTCCCCATATAACTATTTAACTTGTAACCAATGTCCAATGAATGTTAGTTAGACACCTCTCTCATCACATGTTGAAGGTGTGAACTTAAATTTTAATAAGTTCAGTGCTATATTATTTATGGTAATTAATTGACAAAGTGAGGGAACAATACTGGCTTCATTATTTGTGAGTATAGGGAATAGGGTTTTTTATTTGTTGTGCTCAAGGGCGATTTGTCATAAAAGCGAATTAAGGGGTCGCTTAAAGCTCTCAAAATAATAAGGCTTTTAAATTTATAAATTCTTTTATAATATATACTATTATATATGATTAACTTTAAAATAAATTATATTAACAAAAATAAAAAATATATAAGTTATTTATTAGGCCTATGAATAAAATAAGGAGATAACACAATTTGTTGTAGAATCTTTTAGAATTAATTGTTTCTTATATATTATAGATGATGCTATTTCTTCAATTGAGAAAATGTTTGAACAATTTTAAATGTATGAAGATATTTTTGATTTTTTATTTAATTTTGAAAAGTTAAAAGTACTAGATGATGACAATTTAAAAAAATTGTCTTAATCTTGAAATTTTTTTAAAGCATGATGTCATTAGTGATATTGATGGTATAGATTTATTTTCAAAATTAAAAGTTTTTAAAAAAATTGTACCGCACGAAGAAATTAATAAGACTCCAATTGATGTACTAAATTATATTAAAAGATCGATTCAATTCTTTTTTAAATTTATGCATTGGTTATAGAATATTATTAACAATTTCGGTAACAGTAGCTTCTGCATAAAGAAGTTTTTCCAAATTAAATCTAATAAAATCTTATTTTAGGTTAACTGTGTCACAAGAAAGATTAAATGGATTAACTATGCTATCGATTGAAAAAATAATATGTTACAAAAACTTGATTATGAAAATATTATTAATAATTTTGCATCTTAAAAAGCAAAAAAATAAAATTTTAAAAATTTTTAAAAAATAATAAATTGAAAATAAAAAACCTCCATCTAATATCTCGCCTAAGGCTCCAAAAATCTTTAAGCCGCCACTGGTTGTGCTTCAAAATGATGTTATTTGTTTACGTAATATTATGATCTGAATCGTTCATATTGTAGATCTCACCGATTATACTATTCACACAATAAAATCAAATTTATATTGAACATTGTTAGACACCGATCGTATTTGTTTTTTAAAAAATGAATAAGTAAAATATTTTTTAAAATAAAAAGCTAAATAAATATATTCAAATTACATAACTAATGATATCTAATAAATGTGATTTTTGGTGTGAATAGTGTGCGTAGCGGGGTCTACAATATGGACGGTTTGTCATAAAATTATGAAAACAATTAGTATTATTTCAAAACATAACAAACACAATTGGAACCTCATTCACCTAAAGTATATTATTATGCATTGGATAATAGAACACACAATTTAAAACATTAAAAATCGAGTATTATTCACCCACTTTATAAAGTTGGAGAACAAATTTATTTATCACAAAAGGTCACGAGACTATTTTCACATCTCGAGCCTGCAATGTTCAGATCACACGGTGATAACTCTACTGTTGTGCCAAGACTCTAATTCTATCTATAAATTTATTCTAAACTCAAAATCAATAATTCAAATTCACTTAAAATCTAACTCACATTACAAACAATTTAATTTAAATTATTTATTTCAAATTATAGATAAATTTATTAGTAAGTATTATAAATTTTTTGCATTTCTAATTTTTAACCAAAACTAGTGCTCTTTTTTTTTTTACGTCCTTCATTGGTCGAATTGACAAATTGCAAACGCCATGATATTCACTTTATCTGAATATTTTTTTATATTTTCATAATAGTGTTAATTTTTTAGTTTTTAATGACGAGAGTAACATAAAAAGTTAAAATATTTTCTGAATATTTTCTTCTGAATATATTATTAATTCAGTCAACATAAAAATTAATTTTCTTATGAATATTTTCACATTTCAGTCAAAATATTCATATTTTTTAATTTCTCATAACAAGATCTAAAAGGTAAATCTTTTTTTATAATTAAATTTTAAAAATATCCACTAAAACAATGCAACAATATCCCATGCCAAATTTGAATTGAGATTTGTCATATTTATAAACAAAATAATCACAACGGGTTTTAAAAGCTTCTCCATATCAGCTATCAAAACCAAATTACAACAAAGTCCTCCTTGAGACCCACAAATAACACTTCTAATCATTTTTGCATTTTGTAAGAAAGCACAATTAATGATGCCGATTGGAGTATATTGGCTAAATTATTGCATTTCGACACGGTATCGTGACAAAATACGACTCTTTTTTGTGTTTCAAAAATAAAACAAGTAAAAAAAAAAAAGAGTAAGGAAAAAAAAGGAACCCTGTAAAATTGTCAACCGATCTTGATTTCGTCTTAACAAACCCTATAAATTGGGTGTATTTTGTTAAAACCGATGAGACCCATGGATCGCCAAAAACCAGCGGGTTTCAAATAACATATATTATACCAAAAGGAACACAAAATGAAGCAATGTTCAGTCACCACAATTCAAGTCTGAAGAAACACTGGAATAGCTTATTGGTGGGAGAAAGAAGGCATCACACATGGTGATCAGCGCGGCGTTGTTGATCACCGTGAAACCGGTCATGCGCCTTTCGTTATTACAAAGAAACTTATGGATTATTTGAGGAACAAACACATTATATTATTAATAACTTGAACAAAAAGGGGAGATCAACGAGGAGTGTTGATCAGAACACCTATCACCCAAACAAACACGGCCTTTGGAATTAACTGCAGTAACCTAACTGAAGAGACGAAGCAGAGTTCTTCGATTTACTAGAGATGAAAGGAAACTGTCTTACTGCTTCTTGGCATGCCTTTCATAGAAAGCTTTCATCCTCCCAAGGCCTTGTTCAAGAGCCGATGGCTCGATGGCAAATGTTACACGGAGCCAATTCTTTAGTCCAACGGCAACCCCTGCGAAAAAAAGAACTTTAGGATCAACCCCATCAAACAGAAATACGGAAGGAGAAAGAGGTAAATAATCCAATATCATCCTGTTTGTTACGGGAAATGAGTAGAGAACACTTCCTTCTGTAGTTGGGTAAAACCAAATAGACGGATAAAGACTCTTCTTTCACTCAAAAGCATGTTCGATCAATTTTAAATATACGAGAGAACTTTTAGATTTTTGTTTGAATTGAAGAAATTGAACTCTGTCAACGAGGAATGTTTGAAAATCTATTGTGCCAAACTTGAGAATTTTTTAAAACATGATGAGATTTCTGATATTGATGAAAGAAATTTATTTTCAGAATTGAAAGTCCTGAAAGAAGTTTTATCAAAACAAACAGAAAAGCCAATTGAAATACTGAGTTATTTGAAGCTAATGGATGGTTGTTTCCCGAATACATGAATTGCATATCGGATATTATTAACTATACCTGTTACAGAGGCATCAGGAGAAAGAAATTTTTCAAAATTAAAGATGATCAAATCTTATCTTCGGTCAACAATGTCACAAGAAAGGTTGAATAGATTAGCGATGATGTTCATTAAAAAAGAGATACTAAATAAGCTTGATTATACAAGCTTAATTAGTAGTTTTGTAACAAAAAATGCGCAAATGGCAGTGTTCAAGTGATATTTTGTTGCTGTCGATTCAATTTTTTTTTTGTTCAGGTTTTATTATTTTTGATTCCTTTTATCGTTGTTTTGATTGTAAATTGAATATTATTGAATTGTGAAACAACAAGACAAAAATTTAATTCATTAAAATTTGGTAATGTTTTTTTCTTAAAATTATTGTGTATAAAAAATTTTAAAAGCCCCATTTTAATTCTCCGTTTTGGGCCCCAAATCACTCTGGTCCGGCCTTGATAAAGAGAAAAAAATTTGTTTGTCATCTTTTAGTATGAATGGGAGATCTTTTTTTAGGGTGTGTTTGAAACTTGAGAAAAGAAAGAGGGAAAGTAAACTGATAATTTTTCTTCCTTCCTCAGTTCCTCTGTTTCGTTATTAATTAGGAGAGAAGGGAAAAAAAATATATCATGGTCTCAGTACGAATGGGAGATCCCTTTTAGGGTGTTTTTGAAACTTGAAGATAGAAAGAGGAAGGAAAGGAAACTGATATGTTTTCTTCGTCCTATTCGCTCCCTGCCTTTTTCTTTCATTTATCATTTCCGCTTTTTCTTTTGTTATTTTTAAGTACCGTATTACTTTCTTTCCTATTCTCTTTACAATTGAAAAAAAAAAAAAAAGTCATTTTCTTTCTCAAATTCCTTTCTTCATCTTTCCTAAACCAAACAAAGAAAAATAATTACTTTCTCCAAAATTTATCTCCGCCCGACTTTCCCTTCAGTTCTCTTTCCCTTCCACAACTTCCAAACATAGCCCTTTCAGTTAGGTAGGATATTATATATGATCTCATCTTTTTTCCTACAATTGCATGAAGATTAACTCATCCTAGCCCTTATGATCAGAATCAACAACGGATTCACACAAGCAAAGAAATGGGTCCTAACTCCTAAATAGATTGGTGAAATGTAGTTAAAAACATTTAAACTACATTTAGAAGCTTAAACTATTTGTTCTTTTACCTGGAAGAACAATCACAGACTCCTCCTTAGCCAGCTTCACACAGAAGTCGATATCGTCATTAATGTCTTCAAGTAGTGAGAGATTTAGTCTCACCTAAAATGGAAAAACCCTAGTCATAAGAGATCTTTTGAACCATTTACTATGAATCAAAGTCAACCTTTAACCGTTTACATCCTTACCATGACAAACATAGATCCTTCAGGCTTGCTTGGGCAAGTAATGCAAGGGATTTCCTTGATTTTATCATAGCAAACATCTAAAGCTTCTCTCAGTATATTCACAATTTTGGAAAAGAAATCATCTCTCGTTTTCCCAAGAATTTGAGGAATTGCCCCCTGATAATACAAAAAGCCTTAAAAATAGCATTCCCAGAAAAAAAACAAGATCATCAAAGTAGGATGACTATATTAGATTTGAAACTACCAATAAAGTTAATAAATGAATTAGCTTTCATTTGGACTAGGCTTTCTTTGAGTTTTTTTTTTCTCCTTTCAATTTTTTGACCTTTTTTTCATTTTTTGGATCAGATTTTTTTTTTTTTTAACTTTTCCGACTCCTTATGATGAAACAAATCTAAAAAATATACTTGTATGAGCTGAAGTTAAAAATAAGCCCACTAAAAACGAAAAAACCCACTAAAAGGCTATTAAGTGGCTTGTTCGTCTTATTTAAGCTTTTTTATTTCTTGATTGAGTTTTTTTCCTTTTTTGATTCCTCAAAGTGATAAATCTAAAAAATATAGCCATTTGGGCTAACATTGAAAAAAGTCACTAACACTAGAAAAAAAACACGAATAAAAAAAAAAAAGCAATGCCAAACGCAAGTTAAAGCAATGAACACATATACTTCTTTTCTTTTCAAAAGTAAACACACAATATTACCAACTTTTGATTGCATTGTATTATTTGGTACCAAAATTGATAACATTTGAGATTTTGCAGGATTATACTCGAAAGATCCTTTTTTGGCTCTCTTTAGCCCATGTCTCTTATCCCTATGAGGTCTTCCTCCACTAGTAGGTTTTTTCAAAAAACTCTATTTATTCTGATGTGAATGATAGAAAAGCCTATATTTCTTGATTTTAATAGGACTCCATAAATAAAAACAAATAAAATAAAATAAAAAAAGAAAAAAAAACGTGTTGATTATATAAAAATTGAGAGGCATCAATAATTTTAGTCCATCATGGGAGGGGGCTCGAACCCGCAGCTTCCGCCTTTACAGGGCGATGCTTTGACCAATTAAACTACAATCCCAGGAAGATAAGGGATATAGCAGAAAAATTGATTTTTTTTTAATTCTTCCATATCAGGTATTTTTGAAGGATAATGGGTTATCTAAATAGGTAAATTTTATATAGAAAGAAATAAAAATGAATTTAATTTCAAATTACTAAATTAATTTGATTAAATTATATAAAATTTAAAGTTATATTAATTCAAATTAATCTTGGTCTGGAATCAAAGAAAGATATAAAAAAAGTATTTTATGTTGTGACTCAGAATAAACTAAACCTTTTTCTATGGAGAAACTAGGTCAGTCTGGTTGGTTTTTTGCGCCTAGCTTTGGCATAGAAGCTGTATTTCGATTATTCTTTTTTTTTTCAAGGGTTTCATGATTGAACGTTGAGCCCATTTCATATGATGAGAGTTGCCGGTGTATTGGGTGCAGCTTATTATGTGAATGAAACTACTATGGAATTTAATGAGTTAAAATTAACATCAAAGTAAAAAGTTTTATAAAGTCACTGATAATTTTAAAATTAAAAATGGATTCGATATGATTAAAAAAGAAATGATCAAACAAAATAGAAAAAAAATTATTTTAATTTTTTTCTTTTGTAATTAACCTATTTTGGTTAGCCCGAAAAATGGAATAGATCTATGAGTAATCTCATTCAGTTAGTTTAGATATGGTATATTGAAATGGGATACTAAAAGAATTGATGGATGAGCTGTATGATTTTTTCCGAAGGTTTAGAGAAAGTTACAATCAATAGAATTTTCCTAATCCTCTTATCCCAAAAGGAAGAGCGTGAGATTCTTTTTACTTTCTGCAGGGACTAGGAGATTGGATCTAGGTGTAAAATCTTTCAAATTGTATCTAATTAAACCCAGGTATTATAGACATTCCTTTATTTCCATCCCGAAGCATTTTTAATTTCCCATTTATCGAAAAATCCCATTATTGGTTCATTCTTCATCGAATCACATAGATGATCTAGTATAATAGAATTTAGATTATTATTGATGAATCAAAAACTTTCAATTGAACTTATTTTTTCAATTGGTATTTTTGCTTATATTCCTATCTTGCAATTTTTTATATTCCAAGGGCAAAGATACAGCAATCCCTTAACCAAAATCAAGGAACTATTCATACCTTCTTGAATAGAAATAAGAAATGCCAATCTTCGATAATTTTGTCATCATCCAAATGTTCTCGAATAAGTTCTTGTCAATATCCACGTCCTTTGAATAGAAACATTAAACTAAAAGCCCATGCAAAATGAGCACTTAGGAAAAAAATGCCTTATGTAGATGATGAAGAACCCCAAATGAACAAATTAAAACTCGACAAAAAAAGATTGTCTACGCGAATCTTTATCTTGGTCTGAAGAAGACTCATGAAAAAAGCCAATGGAAATTCTCTATTTGATCCTCCTACTTTTTCTGGTTAATGATGCTCTAACATGTTATTTAAGAAGAAGAAAGCATTTTGAACTACAAACCTGAACGAAGGTTGCAGGGTCGGGGGAAATATTGAGAAAGCCCTTAATGCAATCAACAATCTGAAAAGAAGATAACGAAGACTTAAGTTTCTTGTGGAACATCAAGGATATAATACATATTTTCAAATCTCAGTGAACAAACACCAGTCAGAAGCATTAATATATTTCATGTGGCTTCTTAACATACGGTCCGAAGCACTGCACAACCATAGTTAGTTTTGAGAAATTTCACAAGAAAATGTGGTTCATCATCCTTCCCCATCATTCGAAAGTGACTAAACACCACCACTTTGTTCCACACTTTAATTGTAGAAAGTGCCTCTTTTTAAAAGCAATTTTGTCACCTTAATTGTTCAATGAAGGAGGATGCATTCCCTTCGGTGTGCAACTAAACTATGACAGGTTCGATTTCTGGACATTTCAAAGAAATTGATGGGTCAATCATCAAAAGATGCAATGTTATTCTAAAGCATCTGTTCTACAAAACAGTACACAACTCTACTCTCACCTTTAACGTAGTGATAACATAAAATAAGTTTTTTTTTAAAAAAAAAACAATTGCAGCCAACCAATGCAAGTACTTAGCCACAAGAGGGATAATACAGAATTTTCTTTGGCATCGGAATGTAGTTAACTTTGCCTCTTATTGAAATTAGCACATCTTGTAAGGTCAATAACGCAATTCTGCCGTACCAGCACAAAGAGGAGGATTCCTTTCATAAGTAATGAAATGTGAGCAAATATATATATATATATATAAAGGGAGAAAGAAATAATGTATTCCAAAACAGAGAATAGGAACAACACTACAATTATGTATTGTGAGCGAATGTAGTTACGAGCTTGGCATGATTTATACATCAACAATGAAATAATTCGATTGAATTTGATGGATTCAACATTTAATAGTTTTTTTTTTAATTTTATATTTTTAAAAATGAATCTAGAATTAAATGGCTAAATCTCATTATATTGTCTTTTTTATTTTATATTCGGGGCAATAAATTAGAAGGAGACTATTATGGATGGAGAGAGAGAGAGAGAGAGAGAGAACCCCATATTTTTCAAGAATTCCATTGGGATCATTTATCACAAGCCAACCAAGTCGCCAACCCGGAACAATCCACCTCTTTGATATGGAACCAACAGTAATAACAGGTACAATAGATCCAAAGACCCCAGCTGGCACAAATGGATTACTCCCAAAAGTAAGATGATCATAAACTTCATCAGCAATCACTAATATCCCAAGCTTCCTTGCAGTCTCAGCAATCTAATAAAACCATACAAATCAACCGCCAACATTATAGGCTGATCCAAAAACAAAAAAAAAACAAAAAGCCCACCAATATTATAAACAAAACCTTAGAATTACCAGATCACTACAACAAAAAGAGTTTTCCCCAGGACATTTCCCCCCACACTTTCTCAAAATCCCGGTAATAAGAAAATTATACACTCTGCATGCCCAGGAGATAAAGCGGGTTGAGACCTTTACTGGGATTTTCAAAACGCCAGGAAAAATCATTTTCTTTTAGAGTTAGAGTATGGGTTTATAAATCCAAAAAGCCAAATGTACCTTCTTTAAATGTTGGTATGTAAAGACATTCCCACAAGGATTCCCAGGGTTAATAATAACCATAGCGACAGTATTCTCTGTTGGAATCTGTGAATTTCATTGGCCATTGAAATCCAAATTTCAATAGCAGATTCAATTACAATTGAATTGGCCATTCTATTGCAATTGAAGTCTGGAAACCAACAGCCATGAGTGGCCATTGATTTC
>JAULJZ010025733.1:0-15423 GCA_032270985.1 Heliamphora pulchella | reverse complement strand
CGGTGGTCGCCAGTGGCCTCTGGTGTTGGGGGGAGGGGTTTCGAGCAAACATGAGAGGGTGAGAGAGAGAGAGATCGGGGAAGAGAGACGCAAACCAGAGAGAGACGAAGAGGTGGACAGCGGCGGCGGTGGGTGTCGACGTCATCGGGGGTGGCATCGGTGGTCGTCGTCGGCGTCGGCGTCTGGGGTGGTGTTGGTGGTGGTCGGCGCCGGTGGTGGATGAAGGAGGCGTCGGGGTCGAGCTTTGGTTTGTCGGTACCCACTTTCTCTCTTTCTCTCTCTTTTTTCTTTCTTATTTGCACAGAAAACCCTCCATATCCCTTTGATATATATACTAACACAACACGCTCCAGCCATAATGAGCCTTAATCCTATTTTGGTTACAAATCAAAACCTTTCATCGATTATCCCCTTTCAATGCCCCTTAATTAATCAGTTTTCTCTCTTTTTTTTTTTTGTTTTTGTTTCCTTCCTTAAAATTTTCAGTCAACAAATATGATTTTTTATATATACATATGTATTGATTTTAATTCAACATAATTATTTATTTTTATTTTTATTTTTATTTTATTGTTATTATTTTTATTATTATTATTATTATTATTATTATTTTAATTTTTTTTGGGGGGATATTACAGATTCATACCCAACTATTAGAGTGTTGTGACATGGAAATACATGACTCAGTTTCTTCCTTTTACTTGCATCTGTTTTGGGGACAAATCAAGATGTTCGGCAACTTTTTAAGAGAACTTCTGTTGAAGAGACCACTCTTTCAAAAGGTTATCATTGGCGGTTTCTTGTGTTCTTCTCTCTGACCTAATGCTTAACTTGCTTAACTTTATGGGATTTATTACTTCCCTTTGGGCTTGCATTGAAGTTTCAAGTTTGCTCATGATCTAGATAATGATCAAAGAGCTTTCTTCACAGCTTTCATTAATTAAAAAAGTTTATTTATTCTCTCTCTCTCTCTCTCTCTCTCTCTCTTGTAGATAAAATAAAACCTGGTTTAGATCCAAATGCTCATTTCTCTTCAGTTATTTGATGCCGTCGTTTTTTGCTCATATTCATGAAGTTCCTTCCTTTTATTTAGGCATTGAAGATGTTCTTTTGGTCAGTTTTAGGAAACCCTCAGCTGCAACACCTTCCTACACTAACAAAAAGCTGCAGTTTTTGTACAATCTCCATAACACATTGTTCAAACCATTGTTACCAAAATTTTAGGATTCATGATTCGAGTTTACAATTCAAGTTTACAATTCATGCATAAATCATTACAACTCTATGGGTGATTCTAATTTGTGAAAGAATTGTCTTCCAACTCACGTTCGATTCATTAGTTGAGTTACTATTTATGATTAATGTGATTCTTAAAATTAGAATCTCACGAACTAGATAGTGGAATCCTAAAGGTGAGAAATTGAAGATTTTTAAGGACAAAATGTGTAAAGAAGTAAAGTGAAATTTAGAATAAGATACAAATATTATTTGGAGTACAATAACAGAATATATTAAAATGATATCGAAAAAAGTTCTTGGAGAATCAAAAGAAAAATGCCCTATAACTAAGAAATGAGGACAATTTTAAAAGTTATAAACAAGCTTGTAAGGACGTTAAGAGAATCGTTAGAGATGCGAAATTGAAAACTTATGATGATTTTTATGCTAAATTAGATAGTAAAGAGGGAGAAAAGAACATTTACAAATTCACTAAGTAGAGAGAAAGGAAAATAAGAGATTTTTCTCAAGTTAAATGTATAAAATGCGAGGATTCAAAGGTGTTAGTGAAGGATGAGGAAATTAAGGAAATGTGAAAAACCTATTTTAAGAAATTATTAAACGAAAAACATGTAAAAATATTTGAAGGAGAGAAATCTGGTAACTCGGATGAAACTAAAGAATATAAGTTTTGTCGCAGAATAAAAAAGTTTGAAGTGGAAACTGTAATAAAGAGGATGGAATTAGTAAAAGTTTTAAGACCAGATGGTGTCTCTGTAGAGGTGTGAAAATGCCTAGGCGAAATGGGAGTGTCTTGATTAACAAAGTTGTTTAATAAAATCATAATAACTAGAAAAATGTCCGAAGAGTGGACAAAGAGTATTTTAGTACCTATATATAAAAATAAAGCAGATATTCAAAATTGTAACAACTATAAAGATATAAAGTTGACGAGTTTTACGATGAAGTCATGAGAAAGAGTGATTGAACATCGTTTAAGGCTAGCAACAACAGTGTCACATAATTAATTTGGTTTTATACTTGATAGATCAACTTTAAAAGCAATCCACTTACTAAGAAGATTAATAGAGAAGTATACAGTAGAGAAGAGAGATCTTCAAATGGTTGTTATAGATTTAGAAAAAGTCTATGATAGAGTGCCTAGAGATATCATATGGTGGGCGTTGGATAGAAAGGGAAGGACAAAGGGTTACATTGATGTGATAAGAGACATGTATGATTGAGCTGCCACGACAATTAGATTATCTGTAAGAGAAACAAGTGAATTCCTAATCACAGTAGAATTATACCAAGGATCGGCTTTGAGTCCTTATTTATTTGCCTTAATTATGCATGAATTAACTAAATATATTCAGGATAAAGTTCCATAGTGTATGTTTTTTTTTTGTTGATATTGTCTTTAGTGGATGAGAATAGGAGTGAGGCCAACGCTAAGTTAAAAATATGGAGGAAAGCTTTGGAATTAAAGGGTTTTGAGTGAATAGGAACAAAACTGAATATATGGAATATAATTTTAGCAATAATAGGAGTATTAATGGTGAAAAAATAAAAATTCAAAATCAAGAGATACCTAAGAGTGAATATTTTCGTTATCTGGGTTCAATTATTAACAAAGATGGAGAGATTGCAGATGATGTAACCCATATAATCAAAGTTGGTTAGCTTAAGTGGAGGAGTGCTTTCGGAGTTTTATGTGATCGACGGATACTTACAAGATTAAAAGAAAAATTTTATAAAACAGCTATTAGACCAACGATTTTATATGGGACATAATACTGAGCTGTTAAGAAAGATCACATAAATAAGATGAGTGCTGCGGAAATGAGAATGTTAAGGTGAATGTGTGGTAAAACTAGAAAAGATAAAATTATGAATGAAAAGATTCGTGGAATAGTAGGAGTTGCACCAATTAAGGACAAGTTGAGGAAAAATATGGACAATTACAACGTAGACCAGTTGATGCAGCAGTAAGAAAAAGCGACAAAATTATGAGTAATAAAAATACTAGGGGCGTAAACCTAAATTGACTTGGGATGCGATATTAAGAAAAAATATAAACCTATTAAAACTAACTGAAAATATGGCTTTTAATAGAGTAGGATGACGTAAAAGGATTCATGTAGTCGATTCCAATTGATTGGGACAAAGGCTTAATTTGGTTTGGTAACAAATTTTGAGTCCATATTTATCACTCTTTCTTTTTCATTTTGAAGATGCCATAATACAATTTAGTGTGCTTTGTGTGCAAATAAAAAACAACCCCGCATAATTTGTTGATTATTTAGTGAATAAGAGATTTAATAAGAACCACGGAAATCCGATAGATTTCTTAACCATTTTTTTTATTTTTCTTTTATGTTACAAAATGTCAAAATACATTAACGATGTTTAAGATGAAGACAACATTTTCAATAAGTTATTTATTGCGATTTTGGTGAGACAAACATAATTTAATCTTATGTGTTGGCAGGGCTGGCCATAAGAGCAGGCCTGTAAAGCGGCCACTTTGGGTCCCTAAATTAT
Organism: Heliamphora pulchella; assembly: GCA_032270985.1. NCBI lineage: Eukaryota > Viridiplantae > Streptophyta > Magnoliopsida > Ericales > Sarraceniaceae > Heliamphora > Heliamphora pulchella. The sequence goes on along the minus strand of JAULJZ010025733.1, from coordinate 11,661 downwards.
GGCTTTAAAATGGGGTCCATCATGGTATAGCCTTTATGCTAAATTGAAATATATATATATATATATATATATATTAGGCCTCAGTCAACTGCAAACACCAGTTGCTTTGAGTTAACTTTACTAAATCCATGAAGGACTCTAGGTACAACCATTAATACCGGGCCCAAAAAGGATTTTCTTTCTTATTGGAAAATCCAAATAAATTGATTTTAACTTTACCAAACTTACGACTTAGGTTCAATCTCAACACTAAGCAACATATATATATATATGTATATATATATATATATATATATATATATTTTTAGTAATGCTTAGGTAATACTTTGCTGTACTGGTTGAATTTTGTCAATATAATTGATTTAGAATTGGTGTTGTGTTTTTACTTCTTGTTATCAACTAGATTTGATTAAAATATGAAATAACAAGGCCATATTTTATTTTTTTTGAATTCTTATAATGTTTTGTTTTAGGGTAAAATACATTGACATCCCTTTTATCATAGCGAAATTACATTGTCACCCTCCTTACCAAACCAAACAAGCCTTTGTCTCAATCAATTGGGTCGGCTACATAAATCGTTTTATGCTATTGTGCTCTATTTAGGGTCATATCTTCAATTAGTTTCAATAAGTTCATAAATTTTCTTAACATGCTATTCTATGTCAATTTAGGTCTACTCCGCTCCTAAACTTCGTTCATTTAATAGGAAAATAATTTCTCTCTATTCTCTCTATTCTCTTTGAAGATCTCTCTTCTTGATCTTGTATCACCTCCTTAGTGGTTACTCGTACTCTTCCGTTGTAATATTGGTCTAAGCAACCATTTATAGTGATATACTATTATGTATCTATTATCAATGTTTTTGGGGGTAGTGTGGTTTAGCTGCAAGATGGAGAGTTCTGTTACAATTGTTCAAGAGTCGGCAATATATCATTGTTATGTTTGAGTCTCTTCTCTCTGCTTTGTTTTCTCACATTTCACTGCTCTGTCTCTCTATTAATATATTCACATTTTGATTTTTCTGCAGGTTGTTCTGAACAAGGTTTTATTGGTGGGTACAAAAACGAGTACTTACCTTGGACAGCCAGTGGTGCCTAATGCGACTGTACATGCTGTGATTGAGGAGCAGGTATTTCACTTTGTAAATATTTTCTTCATTCCATTTCTCTGTACTTCAATCTACTGCCTCATTTATGAGTGTTACCCTTTTCATTTAGGGATTGAATAAAAAAGTCGTCGTCTTTAAGTACAAAAAGAAGAAGGGCTATAGAAGAAACATTGGCCACCGACAGGTATTACAATGTTCATCTGATAGAGAGAGTTTGGTTGCAATTTTTTGATTTCACATGTGCAATTTCCCTATGTTAAATTTTCACATTTAGTTAGTATTTTTGGGACCTCTTAATGGTGTGTGTTCAAGTTTACTTGTTGGTTGCATATGATGCACCTGATGATTGAGGAAGACCACATGTTCTTGTTCTCCTTCCGTTGCACCTCCTCTTTTGATTATTCCATTCTCCTTTGTTCGGGCAATATTTGTTAGTATGACATACACATGCAAATTAGCATGTTCATAGCAATTGTGGGTTGATCAAGTTCCAATTAATAGGATTTGCCTCTCTGAATAATTCAACATATTTGTTCCCTGTTATATTTGGTTCACTCTGAATTTGAGTTGTATTGTAATGCTCATCATGCTAGCATATCCAGTGGAATCTTGGAGGATTACAAGTATATCCAGATCTCCATAATTTCCTAAAATAGTTTTTAAATCCCTGTATTAATTATTAAGTAATCATAAACATCTTGTGCTGTGGTCCTATGCTCATTCATGACAGTGTGGTTTGCGTTTGATAAATTTGTGCAGCCAAATACACGTTTGCGGGTAACGGGCATCGAAGGTTATCAGAACTCACCAGCATTGACACTTCCTTAAGATCTAGGTACATGGAGTTACTGACTTTGTGCCAGTGGAGAGAATTCTTTTTTTCTTATTTTTTTTCATGTTTCTTGGGATGATGTCTAATTTGTCTTCATGGTGCTTTGGAAGCCTTACCGCGTTGGTTTGACCATCTTTTGCATGGATTTTAGTTCCTTTATAAGGTTGAAACTCCTACTTTTGTGCCTGTTTTCAAGTCTCCCCTCTCTTATAGGGATGTGTAGATGCTATTAAACCTCCAAAAGGCCATGGTCCAATTGTCAAGTTTGTGGGAAATATTCTCTGAAATTATTGCAGCTGGAGGCCATTGTTTGTTTGTTATTTTTTTGGCTTTTTCTTTCTTCCTTTTTCCCTTCTTAATTGAGAATTGAAGAAATGCATTGGTTTGTCATTTTTCACACCGAAAATAAATATAAGACGCAAGTAGAAACAACTCATTCGTAAAATAGTGATTAAGATCAAGTATCGTTTAGAATCTAAGTAAAAATAACTATTCTATAAAATAGTAGTTAAGATTAGGTACTATCTCCACAGGATCACATAAAAACTAAATTTCGTAGCCTTACAATGAATTCTTAATCCAATTTGAAAAACAATTTGGATTGAGATAGGTGGAATAAAAAGTAAAAGAATGCAATGAAAAGTTAGTTCTAAAATAAGAGAAACCTCGTAGGTTACTAATCCACTATAGCCTTACAATTCAGAATATTCATTGATGTGAAAATCATTCGTTTGGTTCAATTTTGACTTGATACGACTACAAGTCATAATAGAAATGTCAAGAAAAGTATCTGATTAGAACACAACAAAAATTATTGCTGAAGGACAGATCGTCCTTCATGAATTTGGCGCGGTAAAGAGAATAATCTTCTCTTTTAAGATTTACCGATGGTGAAGTAATACAACAATAAACCGTTTGCATAATTTTGTATTTGCAATTATAGAAAACAAAAATGAAAAGTAGATTCAACACTAGAAACTCATTGATCAAAATCAATGCCTATATGGTATACAATTATTGAATCGAGGATCGAAAACCTACAATCAATTACAAAATCTTGAATCGTTCGGCTAGGAATTTGAAATCCTAGGAAAAGAAGACTCTAGCTGCTCATCATCAAGAAAGACTTCGACAATTGAGATAAAATTACCATTTAAAGACCTTCCAAGAACGTTGCTTCACCTTTTTTCCCTTCTAATCTCTGGTTTCGAACCCCCATAAGTCCTCTTTAGTTTTTCTTTTATATTCCCCAAATCCTATGTAACACACTAATCCTCTTATAACAATAATGGTGATAATAATAATAATAGAAATGAATAAAGTCTTGTAAAAAATGGAGTTAAGTAGAATAAGGTCAATTAATGTTTACGTGCTATATAGAGATATGTACGTGTATGTTTTTGTCGAATTGAGCATTTGTAAGTTCCTGTAAGACGGGCTTAGGGCTAAGGTTTTAAGAACGTTTGTGGGCTACCCAAAATTGCCAAATGGGCTTAAGAAGATGTGACTCATATTTATAATCCATGAATCTGTAACCCAACTTTTTATCAATGCCCATACTAGGCCCATGTTCATGACCCATAAAGCTCATGCAAAGCCATCATGTTTCCTCTTTGAAGTCTAAAACTATCATTACATTGAGCTAGAAAGAAACCAACATTAGTATTTTGGCCCGAGCAACAACCTGCTCATTCCTCACATAGCAATCATTAAGTGATCCTTCATGCATTAGCCATTATGGATTCAATCTTTAGATCTTAATTGCCTTCATCATGAAACCCACACCACTGTTTCAGCAATCATGGAGAGATCTTCCATGCATTGGCCATTGTCGATTACATTCTCAGGCCCTGATCACTCTCATCATGTGACCCGCATCCTTGTTTCAGATTCTCTTAAGTGCAATGCACACTTGGCACTCCAAAACCATGCAAAGCCAACCTCTTTTCCTTATAAATAGACCCCTTGCTCTCACTATTAAAGCCACAATTTTGATTTTCTAAAACTCTAAACCTTAGTGTGCGAGAAGAGTGAAGAAGAAGAAGAAGAAACACGTGGTTGGAGGAAGAGACAGCAGAGAAGTTGGAGAAAAAGTTTTTGGGAGATTCTTCAAGCTTCGAAGTTCTTTCTTTTTTTCAAAAGGTAGGTTCCCTTTAATCCTCTCTTTTAATCACAAGCTCTGATTTTCACCAAAATCCTTATAGAATTAGTGTATTAACAGTGAAATACAAAGAAAGATATCGTGTTAAGTGAAACACTAAGAAAGATACACTGTTATGTTTATCACAAGGCACAATTGGTTTTGTTTTTGTAAATCATAGTTTAATGGGCTCTTAAGATCTCCTTTTACGTACCTACATACTCTTTAAGAACTACTTTTGAAAGCCTTAAAAACCCTGGGACAAAGTTAGAATGAGACCCAAACATTTCACACTCAAACAGAGCACTGGAATGGGCTAGGCGGTAGCCTAAGGTGGCTAGCCGCCCAAGCTACCATATAAGCTCCCGCGAGGCTACCAGTTCTTGTGCACAATTTTGACCCACTTTCGTAAAATGACCATATCTCACTCTACAAAACTCGAGTTCACGCATTGTTTTGTTTGGCTTTTTTTTTTTGTTTGTATGAAAGCAGACTTGTAGATCTCTGTTTGGGTTCAAACCTTGCATCCAAATAATTTTTGTAGATTTCTCTAGAATATTTCAAATTGTACTGTTCTGTTTTGAATTACCTCTTTACTCGTGCAAACTTTGATCAACTATACCGATTTCATCCGAACCCAGTTTAAGGCCCATGACTGTAAACACCCTAATCTGACCAAGCCGAGTTTTAAGCACCCATATTGAATGCGCTTCAATGACGAAATAATGAGAATCGTGCTCAAAGATATTCCTAAGCAAGCAAAATCACGAATATGGCTCAAAAATCCAAAAAATCCTAAAACACCTTTAGGTCGTGAGATTTCCATTCACACGACCTCCACCTTTTTAAAAATCCTAAAACATGGCGTGTCCTTACTCTCACGGCTGTAACTTTTTTTGAAAATCCTAAACTAAGCTGTGACTTTCTTTGTCATGGCCATTACTTTTTTATTCAGGCTGTCCTTTTTATCACCATAAAGGTAGTGGCCTGTACTATACAAAAGCAAAAAGGTAGTGGCCGTCATTATTATCCATTTTTGGACATGTGACAGCATCCCAAAAGGGATCTGTGTTTCTCGCCTCGCCTATAAATAGGCGGCGATTCCAAGCAGAAAGAGAGAGAGAGACATACCTGAAGGCCCAAACTCTGTTAAAATATTCTTCCATTCAATTTCCTCCATCTATCCTATACTTCCTGAGCCTCGTTCGTGTTCTTACTTGCCTCGGAGGGGTTTTTGGAGTACATATATTGGCTTGGAGGTATTATATTCTCACTGTCGAGGGACTATTCGGGGTGGATATTCACACGAGGTAACCTTAGGACACTACGACTCTTCTTAAACCCTCATCTTCTTCTCACAAGGGTGTCGTGGATAAGGTTTCCATTGTTTTATTTCTTGTTTATCGTTCATTTCAATGTAAATATTTATCCCCACCAAGTTTTTTTTTTATTATTAGCAGTATATTCACAGCCTTCTGTTTCACATATTTACTTTTGTTTACGTTCTATTTCGATACTCACAAGCACAATGAACACATTAAAAATTTTCTAAGGTTCTGAAACATGACGGCCGCGACCTTCTTATGTCACGATCGTATGTTTTGTTAAACCCACAGTTATGGCCTTGTCCTTTTTATAGGCGCTGGTACATTTATGCCTCTCTAAATGACGGTCGCTTCATTTGCCTTCATTTTTGTCACGGCTGTTATATCTGGTCATTACGGCCGTGAGATTTTGTGAAGCCAGTATAATGAAAATGTGTTTCAAGCATTTTGTTACTTATTTTGGTATCCTGAATATTCTATCTTGAGTTATTGTTTTATAGAGGATAAAAGATGGTGGATATAACCTAAAATCAATAGGTTATGGTCTCTGTCTTGTACATCCTATTCATTTGAGTCTGTTTTAAACATTGTGCAATGTATATTCTCTTTCTGTACCCTTAAGAATCATGGCCGCGACTTTTATTTGTTACGGCCGTGAACTTTTTTTATTCTGTTTTTCGCGGTAACCCTATTTTTTGTCATGGCCGCCTGCTTTGTGGCTATTTTTGTCACGGCCGCAACATTGGTTGCTAAGGCAGTTAGTTTTGTGCTTAACTAGTAGTTTAAATATGATGTTTAAGTCTCTTCTGTTTATTCTGAACAGCCTGTTTACAGCATAATAGAGATAGAAACATTATTGTATGACCCTTAGAATCTTACTTATTTATTTTATTGCTTACTCACATGTTTTTCGCTTTGTTTTGCTCAAACAATACGTGTGGTATATCTAGAAATAATAACCAAGTTGCATTACCCTAGGGATCGTAGCTATGATTTTGTTTTGTTGATTACTTTTATTTGAACTCTCTTTAACCCCCCCGTACTGTATATGTTACCTTTAAAAAGTTTACAACAAGAACCAATATTAACAAAGTAGAGGCCAACCTCACGGTTGGGCGAAAATGATGCCTAACACATTCTTTTTTTGTACCTTAGCACCTGAATCATTTTTTCTCTTGTTACGTTTTTTTAACAAATAAAATCACAAAAGGGCTAAACTTGAAATGTTAATAGTTCTTGTTGTAAACTTTTCATTGGTGTTCGCATTTGCATTTGCATATTTGTGTGCTTGGTTTTCAAATTTCCGCTCTACCTACTTGATACCCCGGTCAATTTACTGTCTCAGGGCTATGTCGAGGAAGCCAACAAGTTTTTTAGTCACATGCTTTCATAGATGTGGCAAAAAGGGTTATTGCGTACCATTTAACTATGCATTGCACCATTCCTGGCATTGGGAGGTATATTCTTGACGCTATTCAGAAGGTACACTGAGTGAAGAGGTACACTGAGTGAAGACCTACCAGCATTTTCACGTGTATATAGATTCTTAGAACTCTGCTTTTAAGATTAATAAATCTTTTAGAATTATGTGATTTTCTTTTTATGGATGCTTTTGCTTGCATAGTTAGCACCCAGATTAAGATTATTTTTCATCCTCTCGATCCGTCATTGAGGGTGAGTTATTTTGAGTTTAGGCTCGGCTAATGAGTCTTTTAGTTTACGTGAGCACTTTCAGTTTAGAGACTTGGGATAATAACGCCGAGAAGAGAAGAAACTATATGCACTTGGGCCCGATCTCTGAGCGAAAGACTCATATGTATCTGTCAGTTGAGATTGCCAATGGCAGACTCGGAGCTGACTATGGCTGATATGATGAGAGCGATTCTGGAATTACAGTGGACAATTGAGGGAGTTAGAACTACAATAACTAATCAGGTTAGGCTCCAGACTCAGTACTAGGCTCAAATTCAAGCTTTGCAGACCCAGGTTGCAGACCCTAATGCAGTTGTTCCGAATGACCCCGAGGATGGTATATGAAATAATATTTGGGATAATAATGTAGGACCCGAGTTAGCCTAACCGGCAGTTGTACATCCCTTTCGGCCGGGGATCCTGAAAATCTTGGCCACCAAGGAGTCGATCTTATCTGATAAGGTCGATAAGTTGGAGAAGATTTTGAGGAAAGCCCGAGGAGTTGAGGACTATAAGCTAGACGCTGAGGGTCTCTGTTTATTCTCTGATGCTAAACTGCCTAAGAAGTTTAAAATGCCTGATGTGGAAAAATTTGACGGGACTGGAGACCCGAGGATCCATTTGAGAATGTACGTGGAAATACGTAAAATTTTTGTCACTGATAGGTATTAATAATCAGTTGAAAGCTCAGCTTTTCCAGCGGTCATTATCAGGAGCCGCTCAAAAATGGTTTACGTCTTTAGATGCTGCAAAGACGAGAACATAGGAGGACATTGCTACTGCATTTGTCAATCAGTACAATTACAACATCCAGCTCGATGTCACCACTCGGGAACTCGAGACCACTCAACAGGAGGCCAAAAAATCTGTTGTTGAGTTTCTGGCCCGGTGGAGGGCTAAGGAAGCTAAGCTTATGTTTGGACTAGCTTTTTTAGTAAACTTTTTGGCTTTTTGATTTTTTTTAATTATAAAAAAGCGAATGTAAAAAGATGTTAAAAAAATCTAATTGATACCGAACCAGTAAGACTTTTTAAAAGACATTTAAGCAAAAAAAATTTCAAAAAAATTAGGCCAAACACAGGCTAAGATGACAAATCAACTCACTGAGAAGGAGCAAGTGAGAATGGTGGTAAAGAACTTGCAGCCGCAGTTCCGCAAGTATCTGATCACACAGCCGTTGATGACATTTGAGCAGGTTTTTATGTTGGGATACAGATAGAAGACGCCCTGTAGTCTAGGACATTGAGAAGCGAGAACCACGTCAAAAAATAGTTCGCAAGCCATATGCCAATAATCAGAATAATGCCAGAAATGCCGTGAACCGAAGTTATGAAGTGAACTTGCTAAATCTCAATCCGAGTTAGGCTAGCTCATCTGCTCAACCGGCTGCCCAAAATCCACCTTGAAATCAAAAGAAAACCTTCACTCAACTCACTGTGTCTTTAACATCCATCCTGAGCCGTCTGATTGAGAAGGGTCTCTTAAAGCCTTTGGAGCCGACCCCACCCCGAAATCCTTTGCCACCCAGATATAGCCCTACCCAGCACTGTGCCTTCCACTAGGGGCACAGTTATTTAACCAAGAATTACATGAGGCTCCGGCATGAGATTCAGGACTTAATAGACAACAAGATAATTTCCCCACCGACTGCCACTCAGAAGCTGAATGTTACCACCAACCCTCTGCCGAACTATGCGAACCAACAAAATGTGAACGCCGTTGAAGGAGAGTTGGAAGGATTTGATCCCACGAAATTCATAGTCCCCGCAATAAAAGTGAAACCAATTACAGTTCTGCTGTCCAGTTCAAAAGTACTGCTGCTTGATGACCTTATTGAGGATCTGATAGATGATGGTTTTAATAATTTCCTGATCGTTATCATCCACGAGGAGGAAGTTCCTCCCTGTCAACTGTAATGATAAGAAAGATGAAGAAATCAGACAATTGTGGGAAGATCTGGTCTGCCTTGAGGCGTTAGATGATTTGGAAGAGGCAAAAATTTACATCGAGTGGCATGTCCTGATTGTCCCAAGCGATGATATAGCTTGGCACCGAGGAGCAGCTTGGTATGGGAAAGCCAACTCGAGTCTTGAAACAGAAAAAATAGGGAAAACAGTATCAGAAATAGGGGAATCCTTGAATGGGAAGGACATCGATAGTGAAAGTAAGTAGAAAAAAAATTCACCGGTCAGTACGGAAGCTAAGGAGGAGCAAAGAGGGAAAGAGGAAAATTCACCCCAAGTAAATTTGTTGGGGATCACAAGTCTTGCGTTTGATCCTTCTGTATACATTATTTCTCTCCATGAGCCAAAACAGAGGATACTTCTACCTAAGGGATCTCTCTTATGTTCTCTCGAATGAGATTATCAAGAAGAGAACGACATATGAGAATTGGAAGAGGTCGAGTAGGAATTCACGGATATAGAATAGATGAAGGAGAGGATGTGCCGGAATGGCATCCGCTTGTCGAAGAACCATACGACCATAGAGGCTTGTGGAAACCTTGGGGCCCTCCCCCATCACACGGTTACGAAGACCCGTTTGACGAAGTGTCACTGCCACAACTTTTTGAGCTGGAGGCCAAAATCAGGGAAGAGTCTGATTGATTTTTTCAAAACGTAATGGGAATTGTGAAAGATTTTTGGGAAAATGAAGGAAACAATGAAGAGATAGACAATTTCTAAGCCTTTCGAGAGAAAGGATGCCCAATGGACGAGATTCAGAAAGTCGCTAACCAGTTTAAAGGACTATAGGAGCCCGAAGAGCAGATAAAGCATCTAACAAGGAGCATGAGGCATTTTAAGCCTACACAGCTAGAGAAGGGGCAACCAAGTAGGCGCACAGAGGAACCAAGGAAGCAGCCAAAAAGTGCAGAAAGACATAATAGTGAAGAGAAAGATGCAATTCTAAAACAGTTTAAGTAGACGCAAACCAATGTAAGTAATTGGGGGTTGCTTGTAGCATCTCACAAGCACCGACAGGTAGTCCTGAAAGCCTTGAATAGCGTGGACATAACAATTGACGTCTCTCCTGACCAATTGGTTGGAATGATCATACCCGAGTAACAATCCAGTGTTATCGCATTCAATAACATAGATTTTCCAGCAGAGGGGCCATCCCACAATAAGTCATTACATTTAACCATCAAATGCTTAGGAAAATGGGTACCGCTTGGTTTGGTCGACAATGGTTCTGCCCTCAACGTATGCCTGCTACGAACTGCTTGCTGCTAAGGATTGAAGACACAAGACTTTCAGTCGAGTGCATGAGGGGTACGAGCATATGATAATACGTGAAGAGATGTCTTGGGATTGGTAACTTCTGCTATAACAGTGTGTTAGCCCAAAGGTTTTTTAATTTAATTTTGATGATTTTCATAATTTATTTTCTAAAAATAAATGGCTTTAAATGAATAATATTTTATATTTTCAAAATGAAAGTGTTAACACATTTTGAACAACCAAAATTGACACCTCAACAAAAAAGAAATGACTTTTATCTCAAAAATGATCAAACACTTAAGCATTCTTTAATTAGAATAATTTTGTGTTGATCTTAATTGAAAATTAAGTCAAGCACTTTTAAGGCAAAGTATACTTGAAGGATATCAAATGTGTCAACAGCCATTGATTAAATGGTTTGACACCTTAACTGTTTTACAAGTTGATCTTCAAGTACCAAAACGTTAGTGTCGACACAAGCTAGTTTTGTGTCAACACAAAAGTGCCGAAATGCCCAGGACTCATTTTGAATCGACGCAAACATATTTTGTGTCGACACAAAAGTGATCCTCACTTTTGGTTTCCGGAGGTTTGGGTCGACACAAATAGAAATTATGTCAACACAAAACAACCGAGACCTCCTGCAGAATTTTGGTGTCGACCCCAAGAGCAAATGTGTTGACACAAAACAACCGAGGATGACTGTAAAATTTTGGTGTCGACCACAAGAGTAAATGTGTCGACACAAAAGAACCGAGACTTCCTACAAAAATTCGTGTCGACACCGAAGGCAAGTTGAGTGGACACAAAGTTGTTCCTCCGGATTCTGAAGTTTTAAACGAGTCAACACTAGATTCATTTGTGTCGACCCCAGAGTGTTGGAAGGTAAAGTGCAGAAATTGTGTCGACCCCTCAGAAGATTTGTGTCAACCCAACCACTTAAAGAACCTTGCCCTATACACTTTGTGTCGACACCAAATTTATTTGTGTCGACCCTAAAGACGAAAATTCAAAATACGGCAAATCTTAACGGTTGAATTTTTGGTATTTATTGCTCCCACCTATCTCCAACAGTCAAGAACTCACAAGAACTTATATAAGGAGTTACTTCTCAGCATTTAAAAGGTTGGAGACTTGCATTTACTGTTCCATTGCTCAAATCAATCTTAAAAATCATCAAGCTCACATTTATTACTACAACTCCAGTTCTTGTTCCTCATCTCTCTTTACTCTTTCATTATTGTAAATCTTTTCTGTAAAGAGAGTGAGTGTTCTTCATTTATTACATCTCATTTATTGTAATCAATGGTGAGTCATCCTTTAGCCTTTGAGTGAGTGAG
>JAULJZ010025722.1:0-15423 GCA_032270985.1 Heliamphora pulchella | reverse complement strand
ATTACCCTCACTAATATTACTAATATTACCGGCAAATACTATACTTATAACTACATTATTAGTGATGTTTACAAACCGTCGATAATTTACACACTTTTCGTGATAAAAAGTAACCGTCACAAAAAATTTACATTAACGATGGTAATAGACCGCCGATTCTAAGAAATATTACCGTCACATGAGACTAACCGCCGTTAATATAAATGAAACGTCGATTATATTTCCGGCGGTTGTTTATCGCCGTGCAAACCGCCGTATATATTAAACGGCGGTTGCTGAACCGCCATCTTATTATTCCCGACACATGCATAGATGGTGGTTCAAAATTTTGTCGTTCGACCGCCGTTATTGCTTTTAGTGGCGGTTTGGTAACTATACACGACGATTGTTTAGTGTCGCTAATATTGTCATTTGGCGTAGTGAGGTAAGAATTTTCTCTTAGTCTAACCTAATTCATGCATACTCCTAACTGGCGTGCCACCCGACCCCCAATTGTCGCCCCTCTACACCCCCTCCATCTCCTCCCCTCATTGTGCACTTATTCTTCTCTATCTCTCATACCTCTCGTGCCGTACTCTCTCTATCAAATCTCCCTCCACCTTTAAACCCAGAGCCACCTACATCGCAAACCTTAACCCTAGCTATCGATACCTCTCACATCTCTCTCTCTCTCTCACTCTTTTCCCTCAATCTCTACACTCTCTTCCTCTCTTCCCCTTCTCCCCATCTCCCATTCGCCATCTTCAACCACTTTTCAGTTTCCCATGGCCGAACATATGACTTCCATTCGGACAATCATGTTTGAACACCATTTCCTTGTTAAGGTTTTAGGGAATGGAAAATGTCGAGATTACAAGGAAAGGGAAGGGAAAGCAAAAGGAACTGCGAGGAGGTGAGCAGAGAATGGACCGGAATGGTGATTGAGGGTATTAGAGGTGGCGAGGGAGGGAGGAGAGAGACAGCAACATGGTGGCAAGTATGGCGGCATCAATGACAGAGGGAGGGAAAGGTGGTGGTGGTGGTGGTGGTGTGGTTTTAGGTTTTTAAAAGTTAAAGAATACTTTGGTAACTTTAACAGAAATAGAATTATAATAAAAAATATAATAGTGTATAGACAGAATCACCCTTTTTTTTTTTTTTTATTGAAGATAGAATCACCCTTTGAACATTCTAAAATTAACTATTCTGTAATTAATGATTCCTTATATCCCTATATCAACAAGTTGTTAATTTTTTTAACGAGATAAAAACTTTTGATAGAATTTTGAACCTCCATAGGATGATTATAATTTCAGTCCAGGTTTGGTCTAAAAAAAACAACACTTTTTTTGGAGCTTTTTTTAATTTTTTCTGGACATTTTATACTTTTTGATTTAGTTGTTTTTCAGTTCCTCGTGACATGAGGAATTAAAAATTATGCCCACTCTGACTAAAGTTGAAAAAAAAAATCGCTAAAGACGAAAAAAGTTACAAAAAATCTTAAAGTGGGTTTTTCATCTTATTTTTGTTAATTGTTTATAAGTTTTTGATTTTTCGTGACGAAAAAAATCTAAAGAATATACATGTTTGGGTTAATGCCGAAAAAACTCATTAAAGACAAAAAAACCATATAAAGGAAATTGGACCAAACCCAAGCTCATGGGGTTGAACTTGAGTGGAATTCGTTATTTCAGGCATATAAATGATAAGCCTCTCTTTATCTTCCTTGTTTTCTTCCAAAAAATACAATTTAGTATTAAATAATTTACAATATTAGTTTATCCATAATGGTTCAAGTACTGATAATTAATCTAAATACATTACTAATTTTATAATAATCATTCAACGAGACATGCATGTTCATATATTATATTAAAGTTATCCCAAGGCAATGGTGAATTTTGTAATCCTAAAATTAAGAGAGAATAATGGAATAAAACATCAAATGGTAATTTTACCTCTTCAATAGTTCATACCCGCTGTTAATTTTCACAATATTATTATTGTTGCATTAAGCAATTTGTGGTTGTGTTGAATCATCTCAAGACAAAGTGAATAATTAATAAATTAAAATTGAAATAAGATAAATTAATAAACATAAAAGAAAATAACAAAAAGTATGATGGCTTCCTAAGAGTAATTTAAAGTTAAAAAAATATGTTTAAATTTTAGCCCACACGGTTATTCATCCATTGATTTCCCATACAGTTACGCAATCAGTTCTTTATAAATTTCATTGATGAAAAATTCTTTGCATGATTGCAATTGTCCATGGTAGAATCAATCCTAATTAACTTCCACAAAAAAGTAGATATTTTATTTGTACATAGGCCGGCCGAAGCCACATTAATAAAGAAGAGTTCTATTATATATAGAATCAGAGTTTAAAACTTAAAGCTCATTATCCCAAATTACATTTATCTGCAAAAACTCTTTGTCGTTTTATTAAAACGACATCGTTTTAAGTAATGCACAACGCTTTGCATGACAGAGAATCCTGTCTTTGGTTTTTGAGGCAATAGATATCGATAATAGTAATCTCTTTGCCCATGCAACAGACATTATTGACATTAATTTATTTTGCGATTGGTAAGTTATTTTTGACACGAACGATACTTGGCATACTTACCAAACAAAAATGCCATACTTTATTTGGAACCTTTAGTTTAGACCCCAAAGTCTTAATCCAAAAGGAGTTGATATAATGGCTATTTGATCAACTTGAAGCCTCTAATAAAGCCAAAACTTTGGCTACCAAGTAACCGAATTAACAGTGTAAGCCCTGTATTTTATGAAGTGCCTGATCAGTTTTTCTCTCTAAACAAAGGTCCTAAAGAAATGCTGTAAACTTTGTCAGCCTCAAAACTCTTTTTGTTTTTTTGAAAAGCAAACAAAGCCTTAAGGGCACCCCAACGGGACCCAGAAGGATATATCATTAAAATCCATTACTGCAGTACATATGAGTGGTTGAGCTTAGTTAGAAAGTTTCTAAAAAACCGAGACTCTAAAGAACGCCTACCAGCTCCATCCATATGCGCAGAATCAAGTCCCAACCCAGACATGGTTCGGAAACCCTAGCTATGCTTACACAGAGGTACGAGTACCTCTGAAGCTACTTCTTTTTGGTAGATTACATCCAATTCCTTTGGTTTCTAACTCAATTCTCCCTTTCTTTGGCAATTTAAGGTTCCCAGCTTCGCCAAGCTGAGATGCGACTTATCCCATGGTGTATCTTCGGCACCCTCGCTCCATCAACACCTACCAAAATAGAGCCTCGTACCCTGTATTCTTCGCTTTCCTCTCTTCGGTTTGAACAGTCTAACTACGCGGATCTGGTATACTATCTGTTCAACTGCAAAATCTGCCAATCCACCTTTCATCTTCATCCAGAATGCCAACCTTAGCTTGATTAAGTCCATCATCCCTTCCCAATCTGCCTGGGCATTCCTGAATATTACTCTGTTTCTCTCCAACCAAATGCCCCATAATACCGAGAAAAAGAGGCCCCTCCACAGAATTCCTTCAAAGCCCTTAAATGCTGTGCTGAACCACCAATTCATCTGGCCTTTGAGAGAGTGTTGTGCCACCCATTCAATCCCCCACCACTTCAAGATACCACACCATGTTTTCCAAGTGAAATAACACCCAACCAACAGGTGATCAGTCGATTCCACCTCTCCTCCACATAAACTGCAAATTGTGTTTGCATATGTGATAATCCCTCTCCTAGCTAAGGTTTCCTTAGTCGCGATTCCATCTAGCACAGCTCTCGAACAAAAAATTTTACATTTGGGGAGTATGGGGTTTTTCCAAATCTTCTCCGCCCCTTCCACAATTTGGTTTTCCCCTTTTCTCAGCAACCACAGGAATGATTTTGTGGTATAACACCCATTGGGTTCCTCCTTCCATAACAGCCTGTCTTCTTTACCTGGAAATACAATTACCTTTCCCAGCTCTACTACAATTTGATTCCACTCAGCCCTTTCCCATTCGAACAAAACTCTTTTAAAGAATCTAGCCTCCATTTGATCTGATACTCTAGGATGAGCCAATTCCTGTATGGCTGAATGAAGGGAAATGAATTTCTTTTTGGTGATGGTGTAGAGTCTCGAAAAAGATTCTCTTAGTGGCTTATTACCCCACCAAGTATCTTCCCAAAAACTTATAAACTTTCCATCCCCTACTGCCAGTTTTAGGTTCCCCCTTAGAAGTTCACAAGATCTTAAATTCAGTTGCCCACCTACTTCGCATATAGCCTTCCAGATTGTTGAGCCTTGGCTTGTTTCTCTTAGACCTGGCAGCCAACAGTCTTTGCCTAATCCGTACTTTAAACTAATCACATTCCTCCATAATGCTTGCTTCTCGGTGCCAAATCTCCACCACCACTTCTATAGTAAAGATAGGTTCTTCTCGATAAGACAAGTCTCAACTCACTTTTAGATCAGGGTCAAAAAAGCTTACCTGGGCTGAAGGAGAAGGCTGTTTCTTCTGTGGCAGGCCTAAGTTTTGATAATTCAATAACAGGAACAAACCCTCTGGATAGGGGCAAAACCTGGATCTAGTTGGAGCAGGCTTTGGTGACAGAGGCCTAATATACCATGGATATAGGCTTAGAAGAGCTTTCACAATTCTGGATAAGCAAGTACAAAGAGGGGGTGGAGCCCAGTATTTCAAAACCTCAGATGGCAGGCAGGCTGGAAGGACAGTTCCTAAACCCAAACATTGGAGGTGAGATAGGGTCCAGGGGGAAAGATGGAGCAACAATGAAAGCCCTTGGTGAGAAGGGAAGGAAAATGGACAAGAAACAAAAAAAGAAGAAGACAATGCTGGAACTAGGGATCCCAATTAAGGGCAGCTTGCAAGGAAGGAAAACAAGGAGGAGCACTAAGAAGATACATGTAAAAGGTATGTCCCAATTATCAATTTTCACAGGGGATATTTTAAATAGAAATAAGCAAATATTAAAGGAAGCTGAGGAAGTTATCAAACTGGGAATGGATATTGGAGTCAATTTTAATGGATTAGAAAAGAATATGGTGGATATATTAGTGGACATGGGTCGGAAGGACTGGGGAAATGTGAATGGAGGCGAGGAGGGTTATGGAGCCTAAATGGCTGCTACATTATGGCGAATATGGGTGTATTTATGTGTCAATGATCCCTAAACTACTATCTTGGAATGTCAGAGGGCTAGGCAAGCCAACTAAAAGACGGATGGTGAAAAAGTTATCCAGGCAAATGGAATTAATCTTTTACTGCTGCAGGAAACCAAGAAGAAGCATTGGGCACAAAATGATATATCTACCCTTTGGGGGGGAAGTGATGATGTAGAATGGGTGGAGGTAGGGGCAGAGGGGCCTACGGGTGGGTTGCTTAGCATATGGGAGAAGAAAGTTTTTGAACTTCAGAGGAGTATTACTCATACACACTACGTAGTATTGTTTGGAAAAATGGAGGGGGTCATTCCATGTGTGATAGCCAATGTTCATGGCCCAAATGAAGAAACTGGAAGAAGAAGAATATGGGAGGAGATTTTAGCTATCAAAAGAGGCTCTCCAGCTCCATGGTGCTTAGGGGGGGGACTTCAATGAGGTGCTGAAGATTGGGGAGAAATCTGCTGGAGGTAGATTCACAAAAGGTGTGAGATTGTTCAATGAGTTTATAAATGAAATGGAAGTGATGGACCTACCTATGATCGGGAGAAGCTACACTTGGACGAATATGCAAACTCAGGCCATTTATAGTACATTGGATAGATTCCTCATTTCTAGGGAGTTACAAGTCAGGATGGTTTGGAGGCAATTGGGCTTGCCTAGGATGTTATCTGACCACAATCCCATTCTACTGGGCCCAGAGGCATTGGACTGTGGCCCTAAACCTTTAAGGTTCTTTGACTCATGGATAAAATACCCATCCCTGTCGAAGGTGGTCATTGAGGCCTGGAAAAAGAACTCTCACCAAGGCTGGGGGGGGCATGTCATAATGCTAAGAATAAGGGATGTTAAACAGGCAATAAAAACATGGAGGAAGGAGGTATTTCAGAGCCCCAAAGATAGGATAAATAGCATCATTTCTGAGATAGAGAAGCTGGATGTCAAAAGCGAGAATGCCACTCTAAATGAACAAGAGAAGCAGTGCAGACTAGAACTCAAAGGCAAGTTGTGGTTGGAATTAGATAAGGAAGAAGCAGAGTGGAGAAAAAAATCTAGAATTTCATGGTTAAAGGGGGGAGATGCAAATACGAGATTCTTCCACTTGGCAGTTAAGAAGAGACAAGCGCGTAATTATTTTAGCCAGGTCGAGAGTGGGGGTACAATGAAAACCAAGCCAGAAGAAATCAAAGAGGAAATAGCTAGTCATTTCTCCAAATTGTTCAAAGAAGATATAAGGAAGAGACCGAGCATTATAGGTCCTTTTTCAAGGCAGATAGATGGCTTCAAGGCTACCAAGTTGGAGGAGCTATTCACAAAGGTGGAGGTAAGTTCAGCTATAGTAAGCTGCGCTTGGGGGAAAGCTCCTGGACTTGATGGCCTAAACTTCACATTCATCAAAACCTTCTGGGGGCTAATCAAAGCAGATGTGTTGAAATTCATGGGTGAATTCCATTTGAATGGAAAACTCACAAAAGGGATTAACGCGTCATTCTTAGCTTTAATTCCAAAATGCAGCAACCCTCAGAACCTAAGCGAGTACAGGCCTATAAGTTTGGTGAGCTCAATTTACAAAATTCTATCTAAAGTATTGGCCAACAAGATTAAGCAGGTAATGCATGAGGTGATAGATGAAAGACAGACGACATTCGTAAAAGGAAGACAAATCATGGACGGGATATTGATTGCAAACGAAATAGTAGACCTGTGGAAAAGGAAGAAAAGTGCAGGATTTGTATGGAAAGTGGATTTTCACAAGGCTTACGACAGTCTGAATTGGAACTATATTCTCAGCATCCTGGAGAACTTGGGTTTTGGCAAGAAATGGGTCTCATGGGTAAAGGAGTGTATATCAACTACAACTCTCTCAGTTTTGGTAAACGGATGTGTAACAAGAGACTTTCCCTTGGAAAAAGGAATACGACAAGGAGATTCGTTATCCTCGTTCTTGTTTGACATCGCCGCTGAAGGGCTCAATATCCTGCTTCAAAGGTCAATGGAGGCCGGAATTATTAGGGGTGCGACCATTGGTAGCAATGAGAATAGAATTTCCCATTTGCAATTCGCTGATGACACGATCTTGTTTTGCTAAGATGACCCGAATGAGTTGAGAAACTTGAAAAGAATATTAAGATGTTTTGAGCTTATATCTGGGTTGAAAGTAAATTTTGACAAGAGTGTACTGTGTGGCATTGGGGTCAATGAGACTAGGTTGACGCAAATTGCCAGGGGCCTGGGCCGTAAACATGGGTCGCTACCTATCACTGATCTGGGGTTACCTTTAGGGGCTAATCCGAGAAGGCTAATGAGAGACTCTTCCCATTTTCCCATGGGGTAGCCTAATAGATCTCCAACTATACGATGATCGATCTCCAATGGTTGTGTTAAAATTGAATGTTAAATGTTGTTATACGACAAAAAGTATAAAATGTGGGAACCAGTTTTGTGTGTTAAGTTATTGTTAATTTAGTATTGCTCGTAATGTAATGAGAATTGTGTTAACTTCACAACTTTAAATAAATATTCAGATCCACCTAACAGAATTTCGTAGTCAACTTTTGGGATTTTTTATTTTTTGATTATTAAATTCATAGGTCTCACTTAAAGCATGCTACTGTGATTGTTATCTGTAGCAATAAAGTTAACATAACTAAGGATCTAACACACTTTATAACCAAGTTAGTTGAAATATTGGAGACAAGAAAACTAATTACATTTGTTAACTGAGTTAAAACTGAGCAAAAATGGGCCTTAATTGGGGATAGCCTAAGTCTTCCAAACCTAGGATACACAAGCTAATGGGATTAAAATGAAAGAAACTAGGGATGCAATGATCCTGCCAAATCCTAACTTTTTATCCATTCCCAATGCACCACCTCAAGCCATATCACAAAACCTCGCCTGCTTTCCAAATACTCCTCCAAGTGAAAGAGGAAGTATGCCCAACATGGGCTCGAGAATGGCCGAGTTGGAGAAGTATCTTACTTTTAGAACTCTTGCTAATGTAGACTTTTGGTTGGTGAGAATTCTTCACACTTTTCGCTAAGATAGCTCTATTAAACGATTTAGGGTCTCGAAAATCAATACCCAAATGGGCTTTGAATATGCGAATGTAACTAAGAACATTTTCGGAAGTTATAATATATCAGACACTGCACAAAATTAACATAAATTAATCATTATCCCAATTAAACATAACTTGAAATATACCAAATCGCACTATTAATCTCATCTTTATTAGTTTCAGTACTAATATTTTGGTAGCACTATTTATACCTTTAAATTAAGGAGCCTTCAAATTCAGCCCTAGGTCCTATTTGGGGCTCTAGTTTAGGGATTAGTCCTGAAATAAGACCAACTTTATCATAAGTTTTATTTTATATTTTTGTACCAAAAATATCCATAATTTACAGTTTGGATTCGCGCATATCAGATATCATACTTCAAATGGCTCCTAAAAAAAGGTTCCATTTTAGTCCTCTGCCTAAATCGCAATCGGTGGACATACTCAGCTACATTGGCAACCAAAAATCTGTAGAAATCTTTGGGGAATCAGAATATGGTAGGGGATGTCAATAACCATGGAAAGCCAACTAAAGCAATGAGTGAAATATTAAAAATTTGAGACAAGTACGCTCATGAGAGTAGAATTGGATAAGATGGGTATCCCTTACAAACACCCAATTACCGTTTGGTCAAATTTTTAGAAAAATGTTGAAAATTTTCAGAAAATGAGACCAACAACACTGAGAAATGGGACTATTTAAGATGCGAGATTTCTCATTTTCAGCATTTTAGTGAAAATGATACTATGGGACACGACGGGAAAATGAGGTGGTTCTCATTTTCTGTAACAACAGCAAGAAGTTACTACATCAAAATTTTTGAAAATTTGCAAATGAGACTTTTTTTACAATACAGTGAAAAATGAGACCATTACATCACATGAGAATGATGCCATTAAAAACACTGCGAAGACATGAGGGGTTATCATTTTCTGCAACAGTAGCAAACAATTGACTAGGGTTGCTTTGGTTTTTGGTTTTTTGGTGATTTGTTCTATCATCATTTTGTTAGCCCTTGAGGGTGTGTATCGAGCTCATTTGTATATCTTTAATTTTAGTTAATACACATTTATTTACCCAAAAAAAAGCAAACAATTGACTACAAAAAAATTCTATTTTTTTTAGAAAATTAGACCAACAAAAAAACATTGAAAAATGAGACCTAAAAAATGGGAGCATTCTCATTTTCTGCATTTAACGAACATGATACCATTGAACATGAAAGAAAATGAGATGGTTCTCATTTTCTGCAACAATAGCAAGAAAGTGACTTCAAAACAAATATTGAAAATTTGCGAAAAATGATACCATTTAAATGTAGCAAAAAATAGAGTATTTAATGGTAAAAAAATCCTTAAGCGAATAATTTGGAGGAATGACAAAAACCGACTGAGGTGGGAGCTTCCAATTCTCCATCTTTAGCAACAAAAAAGATTTGATTATTGATGGCAAATTTTGAATCTCACTATAGCTGTAATCTATTGATTCAAATAGATTCTGGATATATTTAATTGACATTTGAAAATGAAAAGTTGAAAACTTTCAAAAGCTTCCCAAAAAAATCACTTCTTTCGAATATATGCATTTTGTGAACGTATATATGTATTTAATGTGTTAAATGGGTAAATAGTCAAAAAGTGGAGGAAATTTTTTAAAAAGAACTTAGTGGATTACGCAAATAGTGATTAGGACTTATCCATAACGAAGTCCTAAGAGCACGCCTCAACCTCGTGATCGGTGCTTAAATGTATAATTCAAGTCTGATAATTTACATTAGTATAGTCTCAAATTTTGTGTTAAATAATGTGTTAAGTAATGTGTTTTAGTAAGTGTTTCAATAGTAGCATCGAAGGGGGCAAGAAGGTAGAAAAATAGGCAAAAGTGGGAGAAAATAGCAAAAAGACAACACTGGTGAGTTTCGTTCGGACGGGCGTCTAGACGGTTAGCACCAAAAACTTAAGCGTCCGAACAATTTGCGGGGATCAGGTTGCTCGAAATTTTAAAAGACCTAGGCCGTGCGGACCCCTATAAATTGGAGGGATGACTTGAAAAGAGGGCATCACATATGGAGAAGAAAAAGAGGCAACTGATAGACGATGGCTAGGGAAACAAGGACAACGGGACGACGGACGCTACGACCGGAAGCTCATTCTTCTTCTTTACTCATGGATTGTAGCTGCAACATGAGCGGTTAGGCTCAATGATCCTAGGGTTTGATGAAACTCTAGTCGGGTATTCGAATTTTTGTTACGATTTTAGTTTTTTCTGAATATCTGATTCAAACTGGTTGTATGGCTTTTAGACGTTGAGTTTAATCAACTAGCTTTCATGGTTTATTCAGTTTATGCTTTTACTTTCTATGATTGTGATTGCGATTGCAAGATTATACAATAGCTATTTAGTGCCGTATTTAATTCAAAACGTGAGATAGACTGATTTACAATAGGACTGATTGTGTAGAATTTACAATGGACAATCTATGCCAATCAAAGATAGGCTATGCCATGTTTTAATCAAATACTTTTCTTGGTAGAGGATGGGCAGAAGGGACTAATTAGTCCATGTAAGACTTGTGGGAGTAAGCATATGGGAAAATGATGGCATTTGACGAATGGATGTTGGAGGTGTGGATCAAAAGACCATTACAAGAGGAATTGTCGAAGGATTCAACAAAGAGTTGAAGTAATAACAAGAAACAGAGGAAGGAATCAAAACCCGAGACCAAAAGATTTAAGAAGACCAAATCGGCCAAGAAATCAAGATGAGAACCAACACAACAATCAAAGACGAGGACATGCTTACGCGCTAACACTCGGGGATCTACAAAATTAAGAAACCGACGTCACAGGCACAAACCTCTTCATATAATATTCTAACTATGAATAGAAGTTAAGCTACCTTATAGAATTCTACGCTAAGTTTGTGTGAGACCTTGATTCGTTTTTTTTTTCGGCGTTTTTCGACGCGTGTTTAGTGTTTTCGTTACAGCATGTTCATATGCGTTTTTATGTATATTCGGGTTTAGAAATGCATGCAGAGTTGATTTCCGGGGACATTGGGCGTTG
Organism: Heliamphora pulchella; assembly: GCA_032270985.1. Taxonomy (NCBI): domain Eukaryota; kingdom Viridiplantae; phylum Streptophyta; class Magnoliopsida; order Ericales; family Sarraceniaceae; genus Heliamphora; species Heliamphora pulchella. The sequence goes on along the minus strand of JAULJZ010025722.1, from coordinate 4,164 downwards.
TGGTGTTAATTTTTTTTTTTAAAAAAGATATTTTTGCGAGCTTATAAATATCTGTCTTTAGATATTTTCAAAAGATATTTTTAAAACTTCTCAGCTAAGTTTTTCTTTTTTCTCTATGCCTTCTCTCTAACTTCTCGAGGGCCCGGGGCTCGATTTTCGACGATCCAATAGTAGATCCTTAGTCTCCTCGTGGTGGGCTACGTTTTCATCCAGACGAATTTTTATTTTGGCAAAGTTCAATTTTGCACGTGGATCGAAATGTCGAGTTTTTGACTCAACGAGGTAGGATCCTAGACTCTCATGTCATATAAGAGTGCTATGTGTAAGCATATGTATTTTTACCATTTTAAAGTGCATGAAATTGTTTTCTGTTCGATAAATCGAGTTTTGGTTTAAAAGGTGTTATGTGTTGATTTCGGTTGGATGGAATTGGGTTTTGAGTGTTTCTTTTAAAGTTTTGAGTTAGTCTTGGACTAGGGTATGCCCGAGTGTGTTGAAAAGGGAGTTTGGAGGCATCGATTTTGGGTTGAGATGGCTGAACCCGTAGCTCAAAAATGGTTTCTGCCTGGGGTCAGTTGACTGAACTTGGTGGTTCAGTCGACTAGATCGTCGTTTGGGTGGTTCAGTCGACTGGACTGGGAAGTCAGTCTACTTACATGTGTTTTGGGAAATTTTTTGTGAAATTCTAGTAGCATGTTTTGGTCGACTGGGTGGGGGTCCAGTCGACTGGGGTCCTGTGTAGGGCGTTTTGTTGTTTTGGTGGTTGTGTTGTGGCTTTTCAGTCAATTGAATTTATGGGCTTCAATCGACTGACTCTCCTCTAGTGGCTTTCAGGCGATTGAATTATGGGATTCTGTCAATTGAACTCATGAAGAGGGATGTGGGTCATTTCTGGTTTTGTTTGGTCGTGGTGGGCCCGTGGTGGTTCGTTTTGTTGTCGTCCTCGGGGATGATGTGGTTTGGGAAAAGATGGGATTTTGGTGAGAACTATTTTGTGGGAGGTTTAGAGTTGGCCTTTGGTTAGGTCTTGTTCTGTAAGTTGTTGGTTGTGTCGGGTGTGTGGCATGTGATGTCGTGACGGGTTACGTGGCGTTGTTATGTTGAACGTAATGGTTATACATGCTTTTATGCTTATAAAACTCTAGTTAGTTTTATTCATGCATGTTGTAGAATTGATATGCGATCTTATGTGGTTGTGGTGCATTTAAAATTCTGATTATATATATTTGGGCGGATATTGGTCCTACGGTGAAAGTCCGTGAAGATATGTATCGAGGGCGTAATGGTCCTACTATTTTACCCAGTGAAGATATATGTTAATTTTGCATGTGTTGCATTATGTGAATGACATGTATTGCATGTGGGGCTCGTGGGAGTTTTGGCTCGTAGGAGTCTACCTTTGCCGGTAAAGCATCACTACAACAAAATGCACAATTGGCGACTAAATTTGCCAACGCATGGCATTTTTAGTTGGTAAATATATATTTTTGGCTACGATACAACATAATATGTTGGCAAAAGTTTGAAAAAATATTTGTTTTAGCGACAGAACTCATTTGTTGGCGAATAGTATTGAAAACATTTGGCGCCTATGTGTCTCTTCCCATTCCTTCCTACGCAGCGCCTACAGTACCCCCATTCCTTCATCCTGTCGTCTCATTGGGTCATTTCCTTGTGCCGTCTCCACGCGCAGCGCCACCGCTCCAGTACTGCTCCTCGCGCCATCGCCGTCCCCCGTTTCTTGCGCCGTCTCCGCTCCGATCGAAGTGGGCTTTGGTAAGATTAATATAGATATTTATTGTCTCCTCAAATGGTATTGGTATGATGTTGTCGTCCCCTCCGTTCAGAGTGGGTTTTGATAGTTTTATTGGGCATTATGATGAATGGGACTGTTTCTTTAATTTTTCTTTTCTCCAAACTTGGAGAAGATGAACAGTGGCAACCATTTGGTGAGTGATGAGAGGGAAAAAGCAGGATTTTTTGGGAGGCTTGTTTGGCATCTTGAATATTTGTTCTTCTTTTTTTGATTATTTGTTTTTTGAATTGATTGTGTTTCTGTTCAAGAATTGTGAATGAAACCCACCATTTGGCAAGCCCATTTTCAACCCAAATACAACGGATTTCGTGTGTGAAGCAATTGTGAATATCAAATTCTGTAGAATACGGAGATCCTTGAAGATGAAGATGGTTGGGTTGTGTTGTGTTGGTTCTATTTCTCTTTTTGTTTTTTGATCCGTATGAGATCAATTATGATGAAGTGCTTTATTTATTTATTTATTATTGTTTTTTTATCTTTTGAATAATTTATTTTTTAATTCTTGCAATGAAATAAATCTAAAAAATATATCCATTTGTGTTAGAATTTTAAAAAGTTAATTAAAGATAAAAAATTATTAAAAATTTTGTGCATTTTGCTTGCAATCCCTTCTACTTTGATACAGGCCAAGTCATAAGAATGGTTACTCATACGTTATGTTAATTAGGTGATATTTTTAATTTTGACAAGACTTTTAAATTTGTAAAAGTGTCAAAAAAAAATTTTATTTTTATTCTTCTCCAAAATTGGAGAAGATGAACAATCATCTCTGTTTGTTAACAGTCTTTGGGTTTTCCTATAAGGTACTATTTGGTTGCATGAAAATGTTCAAATTGGCTTCACTCCGATCTTTTATTAAATTGGAGAGGTCTAGTTTTATTTTTTCTGAATTCAAAATAAACCCACTTTAATAATTTGAGCCATTTATTTTATTATTCTAAGCATATATATTATTACTATAAAAAATTAAGTTGATTGGATATTTGTAACAGCCTTAACAAATCACATATGTTATTGGACTGGAAAGAAGCTCTCCCTTTTATTTATTACTCTAATTTAATTTTATGACGATAAATTTTATTATAAGAGTTTTAACTTAGTTTGATTTAAGTTTATGTTTTTTAATGAATAATATCTATAACTTTTATTTGACATGAAGATTAATATTGAAAAATCAACTGGAATTGATTGACTTTTTTAAAACAAAGAGGGTTGGTTTTTGACAATCTTCATATGAAATCTCGGAAAATTGAAATCAATGAGTTTGAGAGTGTCAATTTTAGGGAAAGTTTAATGAAAAACACTTAGTAATGGAAGAGAGTTAAAAGTGAGTTTACCAAATATCTAATTTTTTTTTGTTAATTTCATTATAAGGCTTGTAATTGAATTTATGGTATTGTAATTTAATTTGGACAATACAAATTGTAGGTGATTAGTTATGGACAGGAGTTAGATGCTGCTTTCTAATAGATACAGTCAACAGTATATAGATTGAGTGGAATCATTTATTGATTTTGCAAAGGTGCATGTGCATGAGGCTATGGAGATAAAGTGCCTGTGTATCAAATGTTGTAACTTTTTGAAACATAAGTATGATATTGTGAAAATTCATCTGCTTGTAAATGAGATTATGGCATCGTATAATCTTTTGTTGCAACATGGGGAACTGCCACAACCCGAGGAGGTAGATGAAAGCGAGGATGAACGTGATGAGGATGAGGATGAGGATGAGGATGAGGATGAGGGTGATTATCATGACTTGATAGAGGACTATCACCGGGGGACTTACATGGAGGATGCTAACCTAGAAAAGGAGGATGTGCGAAACTTTGAGAAATTATTAGAGGCCTCGCAACGTGGCTTGTACTCGGGCTGTAAAAAGTCAGATACGTTGTTATCATTTGTCATTCAGTTGGTACAAGTGAAGGTAGAGTACGGGTGGAGCAATAAGTCTTTCGATAAGGTTTTGGAGATACTAAGGCGGTTCCTACCTGAAGGCCATGTCGCCTCGGGATCAATTTATGAGTCAAAGAAGTTACTATGTGACTTGGGCCTGGGATACAAGCTCATAGATGCGTGTACAAATGATTGTATACTATTTTGGAAAGAGAATGCTCACTTAGAGAAATGTCCCACATGTCAGGCATTCAGGTATAAGGTGAACGATGGCAAGGGTAAAAAGATCCCTAACAAGATACTGCGTATTTTCCTTTGACTTCGAGGTTACGAATATTGTATATGTCTAGGAAGACAACTAAAGACATGAGATGGCACAATGATAGACGTGTGGATGATGGATTAGGAAGGCATCCAGCTGACTCTAAGGAGTGGAAGGAATTTGATTTAAA
>JAULJZ010025702.1:0-38227 GCA_032270985.1 Heliamphora pulchella | reverse complement strand
GTTAGATTGTTGATAAAATATTTTTAAACAATAAAAATGTTTGTGATAAATTCAAAATGAATATAGAATTAAGAAAAATTATGAAAATATAATAAGTAAAACATAGAATCCTATCTAACTGTTGTTTTAACATGTTATTTAGATTTGAAATATCGAGACAATCACAATTAAATTCTGTTAGATCAGGTGAGTCTCTGATATCTGAATTAATTTTTATTTCATGTGAATATTTGATATACTATACATTTAAGGGTACAGTTGATGTTTGAGAATAATCACGGTTACAGTTGAAATCTTAAAACTGATTACGGTTACGTTTGACACCTTAAAACCGAAAACAATCACGATTACAGTTAAAGTCTTAAAACTGAGTATGGTTACAGTTGACGCCTTAAAACTGATTATGGTTACGGTTGACACTTTAAAACAGAGAAAAAATTACGATTATAGTTGACGCTTTAAAACTGATCATGGTTACGGTTGACATCTTAAAATCGAGAACAATTACGGTTACAGTTGACGCTTTAAAACTGAAAATGATTGTGATACCTGAAAAGTAGATGTTGAAATATATCATTCTAATATTGTGAAATAGTTATTAGTTTAAATATCATTGAACTCACACTAACTTTGCTAATGAACGTTAACAAAATTTCAGGTGACGCATGATGGAAAGAAGAAAGTTGTAGTTGAAAAAGAAAGTTAAATTTATGATTTTGTGTTTCTGTAATTGCTGTATTTTTATTCCTGTATCTGCAATGTTTGAATGTTGATCGCACTGTTAGAAGTTCTGGGAGTTTTAAAACGATTTACTAGGAGTGTTCAATAGAAATAATAAATTTTCAATGAAAAAATTACTTTGCTTTAAAATTTGAATGATTTGAATGAGTTTGTTTTAAAAGAAAAAAAATTAGTCAGCAAAATTCAAAATAAAAATAAAAAATAAAGAAAGAAAGAGTCCTTTAGTGAGTTTTGACTCACTGGCCAATCACGGACGCCATATATGAAAATGGGTCGTGACAACAAGCTTCACTTTTTAGAAAAACCAAAACCTCTGCCATCTCTCTACTTTTTAGTTTGATTCGGGCTTGGATCTTAGCTTAACGAGGGTGGATTGGTGTTCTCCTTGCCAAGGGCTTCGCATTATCCTAGTAGTTTTTCGTTTCGACGACTTTGGCTTTTCACTGTTGGTTAAAGCTTCAAGTTTTAACTCATAACGGTAGAATTCTAAACTCTCTTGCATTAAAGGTATGCTATATGTAATTACAAGTATTTTTACCTTGTTAAAATGCTATGAGTGTTAGGTTTTCATGTTTAAACTTTGTTTGGTAGGGATAAAAGCATGTTTTACTATCCTACGATTTATTACAAAGTTGGCAGATGTGTGTATATGTGATTTTCAAATAATAAATTTTGAAAACCGAAAGAGAATATGATTTTGTTGCGAAAACATAGTTTTTGGAGTTTGGAACTAACCCTAGGGGTTAAGCCTTGGTTTAAATGACCCGATGGAGATGGTGGAAAATATTTTAAATTTTGGTTAATTTTCATGGTTGTTTAGATGATGTTTCTGTGTGCCCTAGATGTTTATACATAGCTGTGTGCGTACAAATGTTAAAAAATCGTGCTTTGTGCCTTTTTAATAATTCTATAGATATACCGTAGTAATATGTGTATACATGGGCCTCAATTTCTCATCGGTGAAATTTTGGAAACTTGCACAAGATAGGTGCTTTGCTTCTTCGGGTTAATACCTGTAAATGAAGTGTTTTCTCCATTGAGAGGCGTTTGTTGATGTAGTAACGTATAAAACTTGTTATTACCTAACGGGTTATTGGATGCCCCAAACCTAGGCTAATGGGCGAGAGATTATAGTTGTTACCTTCATTCCGATGCGACAGAGTCGGTACATAAGAATCATTGACGGTTGTGAAAACTAGGTTGGAAAATAATGTATTCTTTATGTTTATTCAACTATCAAACGTTACTAGATTATATGAAAACTTGTGGCTTTGATGATGGAAAACTATTTTGAGACTTGTGTAATCGAGTTGTTTATATAATCCTTGGTTGCATGTTATATTTTTAATTCAAGATAGTCTATTCCTATTAGGTCTCGGCTCACGTTATTGAATTCAAAACATTTCAGGTAAAAAAAATTGTATAGTTTGATCTTGAGAAGCCCCGGAGGGAGGCGGAAGACAAAACCATTAGTTTTGTTGTACGGTTGTTCATGCCGTTTTTGTTTTTAGTTCATGTAATATTCGTACCATGTTTCGTATCTGAAGGAACTTGTTTTGTAAGCCATGAGGCCTTAATTTTGATATTTTCATGATTGTATGATGATGAGAGAGACCATGGGTTGATTGTTATTTTTTGGATTTACATATTGTAACAAATGGTTTTCGGTTGCCTTTATATTTAATGTCAAATCATGTATCTCGAGGAGAGTTTTGAACAATATTTTTGCATGTTTTAAATTGCTTGGTTGTTGCCTTGAAGGGTTTCAAAAAGGTTAGAAAATGGTTAAGTGTTGGGTTTCAAAAGAAGGATTTCAAAAAGGTTAAAAAATGGTTAAGTGTTGGATTCCAAAAGTTGAATTTTTAAAAAATTGTCAAGAGCCAGACCGCTTCATGGACCGATCGTTTAATCTATCAAGCAGTGAAATCACACTCTCGATTATTTTGTGCAGGTGAGGACCGATCGAGCGATCCTTAGACCGATCGAGTGGTCTGAGCAGCCGTTAAAAAATCTTGTTGTTTTGTTTTAAATTTTGGCCCTTGGAGACCGTGTCCTAATCCTTTTGGGTTCTCTTTTTGTATAAAATAAACTCTCGAAAGTGTGCTTTTCAAAGGTTTTAAGTTTACCTTCATTTTCGTTCTTAGACCCGTTTGGTCTCGGGTGGTTTTGATGGATTTAATTATCTTAAAATAAGTTTTTCTTGAGTGATTCACATGACCCAAATTTTGGGGCATGACAAAGAAGGGATTTCATGGGATTTTCATTCATATTAAAATGTGTATCATGAATGCAAAAAAGGGCCAATGTGGATTATATTGAATTATTAGGCTTATCTCTTGGAATCAAGAATGATTCGGTCCAGAATAATTTGAAGCAACGCATTAACTAAACAACGCACAAACAAGAATGAAGCGCGCTACACACGCGCGTGACAGAGCGGGGTGGCGTGGTGGGGCATCGATGGTGTGTGGTCAAGCGGTGACGGCAACAGTATTTCAGTAGGACTGTAATTTGCAGTAGCTGAGTTGTGCATGATTTCTGATTGGCTGCAAAGTTTTTGATAGGAATAGAAGATTAGAATTCATATTAAAATGTGTATCATGAATGCAAAAAAGGGCCAATGTGGATTATATTGAATTATTAGGCTTATCTCTTGGAATCAAGAATGATTCGGTCCAGAATAATTTGAAGCAACGCATTAACTAAACAACGCACAAACAAGAATGAAGCGCGCTACACACGCGCGTGACAGAGCGGGGTGGCGTGGTGGGGCATCGATGGTGTGTGGTCAAGCGGTGACGGCAACAGTATTTCAGTAGGACTGTAATTTGCAGTAGCTGAGTTGTGCATGATTTCTGATTGGCTGCAAAGTTTTTGATAGGAATAGAAGATTAGAATTCTGATTATGGCAGAATTGTAGGTTTTATGGATGAACAGAAACTCTTTGATTAAAGCATTTTAGATAAACCATAAAGTTAAAATTTACTGCATTTATTTATTTATTTAAATGTGTGAATATTTTTATTTTGGTTTATATATTCTATTCTATTTTAATAAATTCTGTTTAATTTAAAATTATTTTTTTGTAAAGAAAAAATAAAATAAAATATTCTTTAATAAAATTAATTTTTTTAAAAGAAAATTTGAGAATTTTATTTGACGGTTAATTTCGAATTTTTTGAATTAATTAAAAGGAGTTTAATTTTAATAAATTATTTTTTTCGAAATATGTGTAACAAAAAATAAGTTTAAATTCTTGATTTTTATTTAAAATTTTATTTATTATGCATAAAAATACATAAAGATGGTTTAAAAATCGAAATATTTTATAACGTGTGATTTTCGAAAATCATAAATTTATTTTAATTCAACAAATTTTATAACCTTCAAAAATATTTTAAAAACTAAGTGGGTGAGAAAATTTATTCACAGATAATTCTCGCGGTCTCCATTACTAGTTCGTAATTGATGTAATTATTTTTATGTGTTGGTATTAGGGACTTCATTCCCATCAGACGGAATTAATTACGGGATCACCGGTATAGATCTCATTTAGGGATAATTCTGAATTATTGTTAGTGTGAATTACTTCTTTATTTGAAGGGTTCATTGCGAAACGATTGATTCGGAATTTGGTGATGGTTTACACTTAACTGTAAATAATAGAATTCTCTCTATTTGAGTTACTGATATTATTTATAGAACCAAAACTACTTCAGCTATTTAATTTTACTTGGAAAGATTTATTGCCTAGATAATAAAATTAATAGAAATTAACCTGTCAGGACAAATGATGAATAGTAGACATCTTTCCCATCGAGGCAGACTACTCACGGTGTCCCAGGTTGCTAGCAAATATTTTTTAAAATAATAGAGGGAGCTAATTTTAAAATAAAATTTAAAATTTTACTCATCATAATTAATAGTTTTTAATTATATAATTTTCTGAATAAAATGGCTTTCAATCCATTCGCGGTTATACTCAAAGAAAATTAACATACGAGTCCTAATTATATTGACTGGAAAAAGAATCTGGATATTATTTTAACTGTCGAGTGTATTCTTAGAAAGTCAGGATATGTGTTTATTTTTAAAAAAAAAATTTGTCTAGGCCAAAAGGCAAGAAGAAGAAAAAGGTTCAAAAACAAGATGGCACGATTTTCAAGTTAGTTAGTGGACCACATAATGAGGTAAAAAGGACAAAGGCAGATGTTTTCATTGTAATCAGACACGACATGAGAATAAGAAATGCCCAGTTTATCTTGACAAGCAGAACAATAAATGTAATTTTTGTTCACTAGTTGTGGAAACATGTTTAACGGTGTTACTTAATGACACTTAGTGTGTAAATAAGGGAGCCACTAATCATGTCTACAATTTATTGCAGAGATTTCAGAAAATCCAACAACTTATTATGGGAATATTTAACTACACATGGGCAATAATACAATAGTGACAACAGTTGCAATGAGAGATGTCACTCTCAGTTTTAGTAGAGATCAAGTTTTAATATTGTGGGATTGTTTTTATGTATCTTCGATTAGAAGAAACTTAATTTCTATTTCTAGATTAGTTAAAAACGAATATTTGGTTTATTTTAATAACTCTGTGGTTATTAAGGATAATAAATGATTTATTTGTTCTGGTATATTAGTGGATGATCTTTATGTTATTACTCATATCTTTCCTACACTGCAACTGAATGAATTGAATAATAAATTTAATTCACTATTTAAGAGAAAGGAACCTTTTTTAATGAACCAAACGTATCTTTGGCACTTACGATATTAATCTAAAAAGGATAAATAGACTGGTTAAAGATGGACATTTGAGTTCATTGGAAGTAGAGGCACTTCTAGTCTGTGAATCCTGCTTGGAGGGTAAAATGACTATGAGCTATTTTTTGCTAAAGGCTATAAAGCTAAAGAACCGTTAGAACTAGTTCACTCTAACTTATATGGACCTATGACTATCTGGACTAGAGGAGGCTTTAAGTATTTTGTCACTTTTATTGGCGATTACTCAAAGTATGAATACATTTATTTGATGCACCATAAGTCTAAATAAATTAAGAAATTCAAAGTATTTAAGGTGAAAGTAGAGAAGCATCTGAAAAAATGTATCATGACACTTCGGCTTGACCTTGGTGGCGAGTACCTCTTTGGAGAGTTTAGGGATTATTTATCAGAGAAGGAGATTATATTTCAGTTGACTGCACCAGGCACTTCATAGCAGAATGAAGTAACAGAAAGAAAAAAATAGGACTCTTAAGGAGATGGTGATGTCTATGATGAGTTATTTAGACTTACCTGATTCGTTTTGAAGATTTACATTAGAGACAACAGCTTATATTCTGAATTTAGTGCCTTCTAAGATAGTACTTTTTACTCCCATAGAAATTTGGATCAGACACAACCCTAGTCTAAGACATATTCAAATTTGTGAGTGTCCAGCACATGTGGTGAATGGGAGCACGGATAAGTTGGAATTGAGAACGGAAGTTTATTTCTTTTTTGGATATCCCAAGGGAATGAAGGGTAATTTATTTTATAATCCTAAGAATTAGAAGGTCATTGTCAATGCTAATGCTCGATTCTTGGAAGAGAATTATGTAATGGAGCATAAACCCAAAAGTAAAAATGTTTTAGAAGAGATGAGAGGAAATACTAGTAGTACGGTAGAAGCGCCACAAAAAAGTGTCCTCGATATCCCATTACCTTGTCGTAATAGAAGGATTATCGGGACATGTGCGGATCTTGAATAAGATTAGGATGCTACCATTAACATAACATGCTGATTTCACAACCAGAGGAGCATATGGGTAATGGTGCACAGAGTTTAGAATCAGCACAGCGTGTCACTACTAGGACACAGACATAGGAAGTGTCTCGTTATAGTGGGAGGGTTGTTCGTCAACTCGATCAGTATATATTCTTAGAAAAATCTTTTGACAGGATTCTGTAAGAATTGGATACTAACCCTGTAACTACAATAAAGCACTCCAAGATAGATTGCATAGTTATGGCAAAGGGTTATGAATTCAGAGATGGAATCTATATGCTCTAATCAAGTCTAGAAACTTGTAGAACTACTCGAAGGGATAAAACTCATCGGATGCAAGTGGATCTATAAGAAGAAGAGAGGATCAGAAGGGAAGGTGAAAACCTTCAAAGTTAGGCTTGCTGCAAAAGGATTTACTTAGAAAGAATAGATCAATTATGAGATCTTTTCACCTGTAGCCATACTTAAGTCTATCTGGATTCTTTTATCCATTGCGCCACATTTTAATTACGAAATTTGACAAATGGATATCAAGACAGCTTTTCTTAACGAAAGTCTTGACGAGTGTATTTATATGGTACAACCTGATAGTTTCATAGAAAATGGCCAGGAGTACTTGTTGTGTAAACTTAAAAGATCCATTTATGAATTTAAGTAGGCATTTAGCTCTTAGAATATTTGGTTTGATCAGATTATTAAGTCTTATGATTTTGATCAAAGTTTTAACGAGTCCTGTATGTACAAGAAGCGTGATAGAAGCGTGGTGGTATTTTTAATACTTTACGTGGATATTTTACTCATCGAAGATGATGTAGGGGTGTTATCTTCAATCAATGTATAATTATCCGGCCAATTCGATATAAAAAACTTGAGAGAAACCAGCCACATTCTCAGGATTAAGCTTATGTGTGATAAAAAATAGAGGATGTTGGGTTTATCATAAGTTACTAATATTGATACAGTTCTTACTCATTTTAGCATGCATGATTCCAAGAAATGGTTTCTCCTTTTCAGACATAAAATCACTCTATCTAAGGATCAGTGTCCTAAGACACCTAATGAGATAGAGAAGATAAATGTGGTTTCTTATGCTTTTACAGTAGGAAGTATCGTGTTTGCTATGCTTTGTACTAGACTTGGCATCTGTTTTTTCGTTAGCATGGGCATCAGATATCAGTCTAATCCGGGACAAGAGTATTAGACAATGGTAAAACATATAATTAAGTACCTGAAAAGGACTAGAAATTATATGTTGGTTTACCAGGCAGATGGTCTAATACTTTTAGGGTACACAGATTCGAATTTTCAACCAGATAAGAATTCTAAAAAATTTATTTCGGATTATGTGTTTACCTTGGAGGTGGAATACATCGAGAGTAAATATCACTTGATACGAGAGATCATATAGAGAGCTGATGTAACTGTGGCCCAGATTGCATCGACAGATAATCTTGTAGATCTTTTTATAAAGAACCTAAAGTCTGATGTATGGCAATATGATTTTGAGTATAAGTGGAAGATTATTAGGGTCATAACTAAAAATCATGTCATTTATTATTTTTAGAATTTAATTTTATTCATTAATAAATTATTTTTTTTATTTTATGAGAATCTTAAAAAGTATTGTATGCGATTTTATTATTTATTTAATGTTATGCATGAGTGTCTTTTATTCTACACAGTATTTAATATAGTGTGTAGAGTTCGACTTACACGTGAAAGACCAGATTATCGGTTCTTAAAGAATATAAATTTTTGGTTCACGGCTTAGATGAAATGGACACGTCATCGGTATAACTATAGTACAGAGTTTTGATAGATCTGTTTTGGTTACAGGGAACAGATAACAGTGTCGCCAATTATTCCAACTCGCTATGTTAGTACAGTTCGCGTGTATTGAACATGATCATGCTGGGTAATTAATTTTATACTAATTATATAAATTAATTCACACTCTATGGTTATTATGAGTATTTATACTCTTAATCCCAAAAAAATTAATTATTTACGTATATTTAATATTTATTATTTTGATTCATTAAAGAGCACAATTTTTTACGGGTCTATAATCTTGGTGAGTTGGATAACGATATTAATTATATGGTGAATATTAATTATTAACGAAATCCACGTCTTGAAAGGTCAGAATTGACAATACCCCCTTAATGAAACTTATAAGTTTTCATCGAGCCAAACCCTTTCAGGTGGATTTAATTATCCAACAGCCAAATGAGTTAAGTAGAAGGTCTAGAAGGTCTTAAAGAATTTATTTAAGAAACCAATTAAATATAATTGTCAGTAATTTAATTTAATCGACAGGTATCGAAAATCTTAACGTGAAGAGAATAAATAAGTATTTAATAATATGAGGTCAAATATTCGATTTTGAGAATATATCTGGGAGTGCAATTATAATTTTTTAGTTGAATAAATTATAATTAATATTTTATAAAATTACTTCTAAGTTGAGATGAATTTTTATAATTACATTAAGAGTACAAGTTATATTTATTCTACAAGCTACTGTTGCAACCTTTATATATATGCAGTTATGCAAACCTTATCCTACAATTTTTGTCTCAATAGTTAAGATTTTCACGAATTTTACAGTTGACTAGTCAGAGTTTTGAAGAATATGAGATTTGTAATCTAGATTATGTCATGTCTCTTGCATTCGGGAATACAGTAGAAGACTTGAATTTAGAGTTTCAACTTGAAATCTACAACCAAGAAAATTTCTAAACTAAAAGTTGTTGCAGTAACCGAAATTAACCCTACCAGATTTCGTAGGGTATAACTCTAATTTAACTTTGGGAGTATATACTAAGTTTTATTTTGATTATTTGACGTCAAAAAATTTTAATCTGGAACTAATTTTGACATTTGTCCTTCCGAATAATTTTTTTTTGACTAAAATCATAGTATAATATTAGAATTTTAGCAATTTGTCCAAACACTTAAATATTTGGTCAAATACATTTAATGATGGTCGGTAGATTCATCACTATAAAAAAAATACATTTTTTTCCGTTGATTGTTTGTTACCATAACCAAATTAGTTGGTAAAAGGACACTGTTGCCAATGATTAAAAAAAAAAAACATTTTCAAAGATACCATAACCTTTCCACGATGAGCACTCAAATACTAAAAAAATGATTACATCAACATTTTTGCTATTATTTGAAAAATAAAAGTGATGTGCCTCAAAATTCAATTTTATAAACAAAGAAAAGAGGTTTCTCAAAAATATATATTTTTATCATAATGTAGACTATTATAAATTTTTCATACCTTGATGTAGAGTATGAGAAATTTTTTATATATATTTATTTATTTATTTTATTTTGTTAGTTTAGAGCATTTATACATGAGAAATTTGTTAGCTAAATTTTTTTAAACATAATTAGAAGTTTTTAGTGTTTTTCTTATTTTTTTCTCATGCATATTTGTAGACATAATAGTGCCATAATTTATCTTAATCTTGATGCAAAGTATGAAAAAGTTTTCATCCTTGATACAAGATATGAAAATCTCCATAAGCACTCATATATTAAATATTTTTAGTTACATCAATATTTTTATTATTATGTGATGAGAAAACTGAGAAATATCTCAAAACTATATTTTGTAAAACTTTAAAAATATAATAAATTTATTGATTTTACCTTAATGTTCAGTATGATAATTTCTTATAACTTGGTGCAAAGTATGAGAAATTTCTTTTTTTGGGTAATTAATATGAGAAATTTCTCCAACATACTTTTTTAATTTTATTTGTAGAAATTTGAATATAATGAGCACTTATATAAGAGGTATGTTTTTTGTGTAGAAAATTTAATTCCGAAATGAGAAATTTCTCATATGTGACATCCTATCAGATAAACTTCAGGATATATTTGGAACGTGTGAAAGGAAGAGAGCAAGAGAAAATAAGTGAAAAAAGTGATAGTAATTCAAAAGGAGACCTATTTATATTTCTTTGTTTGGTTTTATAAAAAAGAAAAGAAATTAATTTTAGTAGCTTTTGGAAGACTTCTATTTCACAAGTTTTTTTAGCTTTTCAATTTAAAACGATAGGAGGAGCTTGACAATTCAGTGATTTTAGCTTTATAAGCTCTTCACCCAGTCAGCGGTTCGAATCCTCCAACCCCTTTCCCCCCTTCTCTCCCCTCCCCTCCCCTCCCCTCCCTGTACTCTCCATTAAAAAAAAAACGATAGTGTTAGCATTCATTAAAATTCTAAATATAAAAAAGTAATCAATTTTACCTTAATATAGATTACGAAAATTTTTTATATAACAAAATTTTAAGTAACATTTTTTAATATAGAAATTTTTTAACACAATGAAAAAATTTCATATATTGATTCAAAGTATGAGAAAATTCTCAATTATATATGAGAAATTTTTTCATGCTTTTCTCATGTATTTTTCTAAAGACTAGCATAATATTTTATTTTATCTTAATACAAAGTATGAGAAAATTTTCTCGTTTCTTCGTGCAAGGCAGGAGATATTTTGATGTATTAGCACTTGTGTATTAAAAAAATAAATGTATCAGTATTTTTTTTATTTTTCATTTTAAAAATATATCAAAACTTAATTTTGTAAAATTTTGAGAATATGGTAAAATTTCTCAATTTTACCTTAATATAGAGTATGATAAATTTCCCATAACTTAATGCAAAGTATAAAAAAAGTTTATAATATTTTTCTCAATTTTTCTTTTAGTATTGAGAAAATGAACACTTATGTGTAAAAAAAATCTCAATGTAAATGTTCTTTTATCACTATGACAAATTTCTCGTGACATGATAATAACCAGAGCTGACCTTGACCAAAAGCCAACAAAGCAATGGTGTTGGACGCCTACATTTTTACATAAAATAGGGTCCCAATTTTTCTATACCTCCTATTAATTATTAGGAAAATTCTATGATGTACACTAGTCTTTGATTATTTTTATTTTAATTTTGGTTATGATAATTTTAGGCTTTGTTTTTGGCAATTTTATGCCTGGTTATGACTATTTTAAATTGTATGGTGAGCACTTTAATATGCTTTGGCGTGCATTTTTATTTTATATTATTTTAACTTTAGCTTTTGGTTACTAAAACTTTAATTCTTTGTTATTTTAACTTTAGCTTTAATTATTACAATTTTAGGTTCATATATAGTTATTTTTATACCAATTTAAAGCTTAATTAAGGGTGCATATCTTTGCACTCAAATAGTGGGTGCACACTACAGTATTAATCTAGTTATTAAGTCTACAATAGTTTTATTCATTTAAACTTTTTATACTATTTTTTCTTGAAGTTAATGTGTATAAAACTTTTAAGAAACTTTTTTAATCATCTACTTCGGCCGCCCAATAACTCAGGCCTGATAACAACCAATATGTAACTCAACTTGGAATATAATTAAAACTTGTGAAAGATAATAAATATAATAGAAAAAAACCAAGAAAAGTGAAAGAAACTCAAAAAAAATTATATTTCTTTGTTTAACTTTACAAAAAAAAAGTAGAAAAAATAAAAAGAAAAATAATGCCCGCAATGAGTTATTTCTTTGATCAAGAGTAGAGTGAGAATAACTACAGTAATAAATTTAGAGATGATAGTCGACTAAAAAAAATATAAAAACAGAGAATCTTTGAGTTAAAAGTTGATTTCTCATTTTTTTTTTCACTTTAAGCTAAAAATATTCAATTTGTTCGGTGGCTTATTTTTTTTAAAAGAAAAAGAATTATAAGGTTTTTTTTTTGGATAATTAATTATATTATAAGGTTTTTGACAAAGCGTGGAGGTAATTTATTGTGTTATAAGTAAATTTATATGTCTTTTTACCAAAATGAGGTCTTATACTTTAAAAATTACTTTTAGTGTTAATATTAATCTTTTTAATTGATCTCAATAAATATATTTTAAAAATATAAATTTTATAAAAATTAATGTTTATAATAAAAATTATAATATTTTAAATTTTAAAATAAAATATAAAAATTAATGCCAAAACATACAACTATATTCATATTTCAGATCAATATGATGCAAGACATTTATTGAGCCACCAATGGGTGTTCTTGTCACTCATGTCTCTCATCCGTCCATCCCAGCATTCGGTGCATTAGGTAATCCAAAAGTTCGGTGCATGTAGCACCACACTTAGGATAAAGTACTATTGGATCTAGTTTACCTGCACTTTTTTATAGACTTAATATTTTTGAAACTATTTTGTTCCCCAAGATATGGTGATCAGAAAGACATTTGACTTAAAGGTTTCTTCTTTTTATAGACTTAATATTTTTGAAACTATTGGGTTAGCATTTATCAAACAAAATTTATATTACATCGATATAAAATTACTTTTAGCCTCTGTTCACTAGTGAAATTTACTATGTTCATTAGTTTCTTTGCAATGAAGTGGAATTTAAAATTGAGGTCAAAGATATGCAAAGTTAAAGAATAATGGCCAAAGAAACCATGCCTAGTATGTTTCGATGTAAATGCTAATGATCTCAAAGTGAGTGTTAACAAATGGAAAACTTCACTGCAAATTGAGATTCAATGAAAATTGCAAACTACAAAAATGAGGTGGGTCTTGTGCCTCTTCGGTGCACCTAAACTCATATAAATTTTCATGATCTAAATCATTAATGGTGTAACGTTTGCCGAGTTAATCATCTAGAAAGAAAATTAGGTTGGTTGGGCATTGATAGTCTGGCACATCTTTTTAATTTTTTTTTCTCAAAATTATATTCACTGTTCATTCTTTAGACAAATGAGATATGATTATGTGGTGCTAATATTTGATCAAACTTATTTTTTGCATAAATGATTTACTCATCGAGCTCTCTAAGTGAATGATTCAGACCCTAAAAGTATGTATTGGCATGTACTTATCATTTTTTAATTAATTATAAAAATTGTGAATTTGCCATTTTACCCGGCTTATTTGAATTATAAAACTACTTTTGCATATTATAATTAATTTCCATCACTATTGGGCTTGATGTGTGTTCATTATACTCTTGAATTAAGTTTAACTACCTTTTGTAAATATGGGTTAAACTGACCCATTTGTTACTTTGGGCCCTATTATAGTTTGGACTAAATCGACTCGACATATTGTCTAACTAGATTGATTTATCGTTAGTTAATTACCTAGCCATTGAGTTAAATATCCTACATCTAAACCCTAATCTTGAGTTGGCATAAGTTGAAAAAATAGAACTTTAATTAACTTGGAAGAACCAAGACCTAATCTGGTTGAGAACTATGCTCAAGGACGAAGCCCTAACCCGTGTGCTATGAGTTAGGCTTGGACCCTCCTTTCTCTGGACTCATCCCAAATTTTAATGGGAGCTTGCCAGCTAGGGTCCGATCTCAAAGTGTGTGAGGTCAAGCCGAGTTAAAATTACATTACTAACCTTCACATGATATGATAGGATGAGTTGTCTTAAACAATGAAATTGAAGATCAAGAGGCATTCAATCCAATACTATGAGTGTCAGTAACACCTCATATTTGAATCCCATGATTTAATTTCTAAAGAGTAAAAAAAGATTACAACATAAGAAAATTTAAGTATAACAAATTAAAAAACTCTTTGATGAAGGTAGATAACCCATAAGTTAAGTAAAAATCCTTTTTGAAAGAAGATTCTCACTTTTTAAAAAATTCAGCATAGTAAAAATCATATTTGTAGGGGTTCTTCTACAAAACAATGTACATATCTATAGTTGAGGTAATATTTATGAACGAATCGCAATAGGACGAATGAAGAGTATCATTGGGTGAAGGATACGACTTGTGGTATGAACACTTAGGAAATTGATCTTAAAAAATGAGGCCACCCCTTCATTTAATAGCTTTCTGGTGGAGTTGATAGAATGGATTGGGACTCTTTAAGTGAGTAAGTCAATCATTAGTCTTCGACCATCAATGTGACACTCCGAATTTTGGATAACATGCAAAGCGACAAAAAACTATTTTTTGTGTATAACTAAAAAAAAAAAAAAAACTTCCCATTCATATCATCAAATAACGGGATATAGCAAGTTCTAGACATTACATCCTAACATGAAAGTTCAAGTAAGCGCATGAGAAATAAAGTGTTTTAGTACATCATCTAGTAAAAATCGAACTACTTAAAGGGAATAAAGAAAACAAAGGTAGTAAGTAAACAACCAGGTGAACCGCAGCTCCACCTCTTCCTGGATAAACTTCTTTGAAGACCCTTCAGTTCAGCGTAATCTGGCATGAAATGCCATTAACTGTGAAACCCAATAGAAAAATAAAAATGCATGTACACTTCTAAGGAAAAAGAGAACATGTTGAAAAATCACCAAGTATTAAATTTAATATTGAGTTTCATAATAACAGTTCTTTTGATTTTACTAAGGTTAATTAATTTAAATTAGGTTAAACTAGATTCTCGTGACCGAAAGAACCACCTAACCCCGATCATTAAGCATGGACCAAATCTACCTATAAAAAAACGCGCCTTAAGCCTCAATGATGCCTTTATAGTCGAATTAGATATCTAATAGGGGTATCCAAAAGGCAAAGGCTTGAAATCCACAACCTAGGCTTTCGAATCTTAAGTTAAAGTTTATTATGTGTTTTACGCGATCCACCATCATATCATCCTTCCCATGGCACCATAACGTTTTGATACACCATGCACCTATTTTATAGGTTTCTTGTTCCTCATGTTCCCATTCACACTTTTATTTCGGGCGCACGGCTCAGACGTGATACGGCTCATGATATACAAGGACTGTACCCAAAATTCCAAGTACCAATTGTTTTAAATTTTAAACAATTAAATAAAAAGGGTGTGATTCTTGTAACCTATCCATATAAAAGTTAACATGTAACATCATGGCATGGCATAAACCCGAACATGTCATATTCGAGTAATCACGTGGCATGGTATATTAACTTGGCAAAAAACAAGACATGTAACTAGACAATATAAATAAATAATCTAATAATTCACCACATCATCATGTTTGAAATGAGGACAGAAACATGAAATATAAAATGATGATTCTTGAAACTGCAATTTATTTAACATGAAAAAACATTTAAAACACACATAAGACCCATTAAAAGATATGATCACATGAAAATAGCACTAAAAACATAAAGCAAAATTTTTCTTTATAATCTGTCCAAATTCAGATTTTTCCACCTCTCTTTAAAAGATTAAAACACTAATCTTAGAGTTCATAAATTTTGTGAAAATTTACAGAGATATTCAAGGGAATGTTAAAGGGCTCTGCAACTTGACTTTGCTCAAAAGGGTATTATAGTTTTAGAGAAATTAATTTATTATCACAGACTGTCCAAATATTTCACTCTTGGGAAAAAATGTCATAACTCGAAGTATATAAGAAATCTTGAAGGACTTATGAGGTTAGAAAAGATAACACAATAAGATAATTTATCCAAGTTATTTCATTCAGAAATCATTTTTCTACGGAAAATGGTATTAATTTGAAAATGGATATTCTAGACAGCTTTTAAGTCACTTCGTGAAAGATTATTTGAGTGGTCAAGACCAACACTTTTTGAGTCTCAAGAAAAATAACACACTTAATTAGAATATACGCAAAAGAAGTTCCAGTAAAAAATTTATATTAAAACTTGAAATTTAGGCCCAAAAATAAAATCACACAATCTAGAAAATCACTGCTAGAATCTCTGGGCAAATTGGTATAGGCATGGATGCTCACCCTCTAAGGCCCTTATTCCATCATTGCATGACTTTTACATTATTATAAAACATGTATACTTGAGTTAGGAAGTTCGTTTCAAAAAGAAAACTCAAAGAAATAAGAGGTGGAGAATAAAGCAAAGGGCAGATTGCTCCTTTTAGCATCTCAAGAGAAGATGATGACAAATGAGTTTTCTTTTTGTAAACGACGATCAAGATGGGGGAGATACCTGCAAATAATTTAAATTCCTACTTTATACTTGTAGAAATGAAGGTGAAAAAGGTGGAAGGGATGACGTAGATGATCTTATTTGAATAAGAAGTTGCTTTCTTCCTTGGTCCTTCAAGCCTTTCTTCCCGTCCTTTTTTTTTCCCCCCCTTCTTCCTTTCTTCTTTTCTCTCTTCCCAAAAAAATCCTCCTAAAAACTCATAAATTTCCTGCATAGGATGGGGAGGTCTGACTTTGTTCAATATAATGTCTCAAAGTAAGTAGGAGTGATGATGGGAAGGTAGGAAGAATTAAAAAAATAAGCGTTAAGCGTCCAAGACCATGTGCTATCTTACAAGATTTGACCTTGGGCTATTCTTATACTCAAAGAACGGGGAAAAGGGAGATCAAAACTTTCCAAGAGGGAAAAAATGTTGTCATGACTTATTTTTAAATATGGTGTTCGTGACCGACCAGCGAGTCAAAATTAATTAAAGGCCTCTTAGTTTTCTTTAATTTCTATTTTTTACTTTGAATTTTGTCGATTGGATTTTTTTTCTTTTAAATACCGTCACATCCCAAACCCAGGGTCCTTTTCATAATAAACATGCATTCCATACATGCATAGTATACCGCCATAAGGCTTATAAAATATTCTTCCAAGAACAAGCAATACATGTAACAGCTAGTACATGATTCCATTCAAAAAGAAAACTGCAAAAAATTCTTCTATCACTTCGGCTCCTCAAGCCCATCTCTCGTGATCACAGTCATCTGAAAGAGATTTTCACAAATCCTATAATGTGAGCCGAAATCCAATAAAAACAGATTATGATAAAATAAAGTAGGATATGCAATCACATAACATAAAACTGACTTAACTACACGAGCCTCAAAATAATTTTTCATCATTGGAGTAACACATTTCATACAATACAAATAACGTTCAATAATTAAAGAAAACAGTAAAAAAAATGTTGTTTTCACACGGTTCGTCGACTACCCGAGCCTCGATGCCTCGAAAATCGAACTTTGGCGAAACAAGATTCTGTCCGGATAAACGCAAAGCCTTCGGCACAGATACTAAGAATCCACTATCTAATTGCCAAAAACCAAGCTCGGGGCCACCAAAAATCTAAAGAGAAGGTGAAGAAAAATAAAAACTTGCTCTAGAAGATAGGTTTTTGAAAATATCTAACATAAGGCTGATATATATATAGGCTCAGCCCCGTACAAGAAGTCAGACGACTGAACCATCCAAGTCAGTCAACTAAAAAGCTATTGAAAAACCAAAAACTCACCACCACCACAGGTCAGTCGACTAAACATCCAACCTCAGTCGACTAAACCACCAACTAGAACACCCAGTAGACTGAAGTCACCCCCTCAGTCGGCTGAAAAGCTACTGCCAACACACGGAATTTCTCCAGTGTCTAGCTGACGAAAAAAAAATTCAAAACGGTTCACAATCCCAAAACCAACCAACCAAGCTAGCCTCTCTAAACCTGAACAGGCGTTAAACACATACGTAAAATATATATAATATGTTGTTCTAAAACGATGAAACAAAAATCAACACATCGAATATATAGATAATAAAAAAGAAAAGGAGCCGAGTCTCACAAATACACTCATTCAAATTCACCCAAACTTGAAATAAAGTAATTTCTTCATTGAAAGAAACTATTTTAAATAAAACATTCTCAATAGGTTATTCTTCAAAACATACTCATAGAGCATCTACTTGTGAAATTGACATGCAACTTTAGTAAAACGTACTTCTAGGTACTTATTATAAAAATGAAACTGCAGCAATTACAGAAAACGAAATAACACTATGCATAAAATAAAACGTCTTATTTCCACTACCACTTCCTCCATGCAGTTAAGCATCACTTGAAATATTCAACCTACGTTAGCAAAATTAGTGTGAATTTAATGGTATTTGAACTATTAGTTATTACATAATATTAGAATGATATATTTCAAATGATTAGTCAGAATTCGGTAGGGAGCGACCCCATATTTCATACGATGGACATGGTCATTTTTTATAGCCACCTAATCGTGACTCCACCATTATTGCCTCGCTTTGCTGGTACGCTTAACGTCTCCCAACTGTTAGGACGCCGTTTAACCGATCATTTAATTTTCATGCATCATTTTTATTCGTCTTTATTCAATCATTAAATTTTTTTTTCATTCTTTAACAGTATATCATATCAAACATTCACATGGAATAAATACTAATTTAGATATCAGAGACTCACTTGATCACGAAGAATTTATTTTCAATTGTCGTGGAATTCCAAATCTAGTAAATATGTTAAAACTACAATTAGATAACATTCTACATTTTCTTATTAAATTTATTCTATTTTTAAAGTATTTTATAAAAGCTTAAATCATTAAAAATCACTAAAGATGCACCAAAAAATTTAATTCTTTTGATTTCATAAAATTAGTTAAAAACATATATAAAAAAATAATAATTTTGGCTTTATAAAGTATTCTATTTTTATAATATAGAAAATCACATACACACTTTTTATTAAAACCTTTTTATCTTTTAAAGTAACTATTTTGCGTCGGATTATTTTTTATAAAACATTGACTAACAAAATATATATATATATATAGTTTAACAAAATTTAACTTTATCATTATTATTATTTTTATTATTATTATAGTAACACACAACACATAACTAATATCTAATAAAAGAAACTAACTAGAAGAAAAAGAAACACAATTTGGTGTAAAAACATAACAGTAAACAAAACATATTAATTTTAAACAAAAACTCTTTTAACTTTGTTATAGCATTTTGTCTTCATAAAAATATACATTTTTTTATAAAGTATTTATTTTATTTTTATGATATGCTTCATTTCATTTTTTTTCTTCTTTTGAATTTAAGTTAATATCAAGATTACAATACAACCAAACATAATCTAAACAGAAAATAAAACAAAACAGAGCACAAGAAAGCATCATAACGGTAAGCCAATCTAAACCCTAATGAACTACAAACATCACAGAGAATACAAAACTAAACCACCAGTGCGTAAACCACAAGTGCGTGCATGTACGCACGGTGCGTGCTTGGTTTTCTGATTTTTTTTACTTAACTTTAGGATGCGTGTTCGGATAATCCGAACTTTGGTTTTGACCGCCGTTCATAGCTATGCGTGGACGGCCATGAGGTGAATCCAACCAAGCATATGGCGGTTGAAACGGAGGTTAGGACAGTATGCTGATGATCGAAGTCATTCATTAGCGGTATTAAGGCGTCAAAAAATTAGAACAGAGGGTGTTGTGTGGCAGTGGTAGGGGTGGTGATAGAGGCAGTGTGAAACAGTGATAACCGGTTGTGGTGGTGTGTGTGCGTATGTGACTGCTGGGTTGCATGGCGGGTTTTTGGGGGTGCCAGAGGCGCCGGTGATGGTAGCTGGTGGCCTCTGGTGGTGGTGGTGCTGACTATTCCTGTAACAACCGAGAAGAGAAGGTGAGCAGAGAGATAATGGGGAGGAGAGAGAGAGAGAGAGAGAGAGAGAGAGGCAAACTGTGAGGAGAGAGGGAGAAAAAGGTGGTGGCTGTTGGTCGGTGAGGTGGCAACGGCGTTGGCGACGGTGGATGGCGATGGCGTCGACGTCGGCACCAGTGAAGCGGCGGCGTGGGATGCGGCAACGGAGCGACGGGGCTGCGACGCTCGGATAAGCGGCACAGCTCCTATCTTCTTTTTCCTCATTTTCTTCTGACTCTTAATCCCTCACTGATGCTGAGCATCCCTAATCCACATACACTTATATATATACTGATTGTATTCTTCCCAACGGGGGCGCACCGGCGCAGTAACTCAATTGAAAGCTCATGTTATTGAAATTAAAGGCTCCGTTTCAGTATAGATTTAACGCTCAAATTTAACCACTGGTTATTATATAATAAATAATAATATTATTATAATTATATACAATTATATATGTATATGTACATGTAATTGTTTATAAACTACCATTATTATATATATACCCATATATATGCATATATACATGTATATTATATATATATATATATATATATAAAATAGGGGTGGTTTTTTTTCAAAACATCTCTTTCATATTTTGAACCAATGGTGAGGATCAACTTCCCGCCCAAATTTTTATCCAATAGTACGGTGGAAAATACTCCTATGAGTATCAGCTGAGCGCCTCTCACTCTTGCCCAAATTTTGAACCAGTGCGTTCATTTTCCTTTGCTTCTGTCTCCCTCCTCTCTTTCACCCGAGCGGCTCTCTCTCTCGCCCTCCTTTCCTCCCTCCCTCACTCCACCGCCGCTCACCACCGACCATCCGAGCATTCACATCAAAGGTCATGCTCTCTCGCCGTCGACAACCATTTCTTATTATGCCCTAACTTTGTATGTCTTGCCATTTCAGGGAGGAACACAGCGACTTTTGCCGCCGCGATTGTCTCCGCCGTCACGGTCTTCTGCTTAACACCGCTGTAGGTAAGCTCCTTCTCCTCTTGCCCACTTTTGCCTCTGATTTTTCATCTTCTCTACTCTCATGCTCTTCTCTTTGCCTCATTCCCTCTTGCTCTCTTTCGTCGCCATTGTCCTTTGCTCCGTCACCTTTCGTCGTCTTCTGCTGTTGTGATCGTCAACCACAGTCTTACACCCTTCATCGCCGTCGGTAAGATCCTTCTCTTCTTTAGCCAATCCTTCCCTCACTAATCTACAGGCTAACTATTCATCCTTCCCTCACTGATCTTCAGGCTCACAGGTTCAATTTTGTTTAAGCTTTTATATTTTACATTTTTCCTCCACTGATCTCCAGGTTAACTATTCATATTTTTAATTTATTCATAACAGTACAACTATTTTTGATAATCTGTTTTTGTTGGATCGATTTTGGTGTTAATTTGTATAATGATGATTATTTCGATAGAAAAAGAGAAAGACAAAGGGACCCGGTAATCACTATGTTTTGTAAATTGTAAAATTTGATTAAAAAAAATAGAAAGAGAAAGTAAAAAAATACACGATAATTGTTATGTTATGTAATTAATTCATTCTTCTTCCCCAGTCCCAAAATACCAAAACACTAAGTGACTAATCAACTCAAGAATTGTGAGACCCTTTACTGTTTGATTTTTGATATATGCGCATATTTGGTGTTTTGACGCTTTTTTAGCTTTTTCGCTTTGATATGCCTATATGAGTTTTGATGCATATTTTGGTTAAAATAAGCATGCGGGGATGGACCCAGGGGTCGCGGGGCGTTACAGTGCGAATTTTGAAAATTAAAAAAAAAAAGATATTTTGGAGGCTTCTAAATATCTGGAGTTAGATATTTTCGAAACTTAACTCCTAAGTTTCTTCAATTTCTCTCTGCCTTCTCTCTAACTTCTCGGGGGCCCGGGGCTTAGTTTTTGTCGGACCAGAAGCCGATCCTTGCTATTGGCTTCGTGGTCTACGTATCCATCCGGACGGAGTTTGATTTCGACGAAACTCGAATTTGCACGTAGATCGAGGTGTCAGGTTTTTGACCCAACGAGGTAGGATTTCATATTCTACTGCTGTATAAGGATTTCATATGTAATCTTGTGCATTTCTACCGTTTAAAAATGCATGAATAGGTGATTTATGTTCTAGATCCAGTTTTGGGTTAAAACTATTTTTTGGCGTTTCGGTTGGATGAAATTGGGTGTTGGATGTTTCTGGTGATGGTTTATGATAGCCTTGGGCTCGGGTATGCCTCTAGGTATCAAAACGGGTGTTTTTAAAGCTTGCTTTGAGGATTGAAGGTCAACACTGTAGCTAAAAACGTTTTCTGAGTAAGTTCAGTCAACTGAACCCATGAGTTCAGTCGACTGGATCTTGAGTTGGGAGGTTCAGTCGATTGGACTCGAGAGGTCAGTCAACTGAAATGTTTTCTGGTTCGAAAAATTATTTTTGTAGTGTGTTTTTCAGTTGACTGGGGTGGGGTCTAGTCGACTGAAATGCTGGTTGTTGGTCTTGGCTTTTTGGTGGTTCCTTTGAGAAAAAGGTTGGGTTTTTTTTGAGAAAAAGGAGGGGTTGTTGATAAAAAATGTGTTTTTAGAAGTTTCGAACTAGCCCTTGGGGTTGAGGCTCACTTTCTAAAACGTTTTGATAAAAATATGTTCTTACATGTTTTGGTTTGATCTCTATGGTTTCATGGATTGGATCTCTTGCTTATACATGCATTGTATAACTGCTTTTAGGGAACACACATTTGAAATATTTTATTGATCTTCATGTTGATGGATGGATCTATATACATGTATAATGTATATTTGCAAAAAGGTTTTGTAGTTGATGCTACAGTTCGATTTTTAGAAGATTATCCAGATGTACCGGAATGACGGGTATTTAGCACGAGTTGTCCTCGGTGAAAGTCTGAAAACATGCGCAGTGTAGGTACCTTTGTTATCTTTCGGGGTAGTTCCCTTAAAGAAGGTCGATTTGGGCGTTTTTATCCCCCGAGTTGTCGCCTGTAAAGTCAGCATTTATGTCGTGGTGCTCCGTATAAAACTTGTCATTACCTAGGAGGTCTTAAATGATTCAGAACTAGGTAATGGGCAAGAGTCTATAGTTGTTACCTCTATCCCCTTGTGATGGAGTCGGTACATAGGATCATATTCTTCTTCTTTTCCACGATGGTATATTCCGTGAGGGAACAATACTTTTGATTACTGTTTTTTCTTAACTATGGTTGGTTATTTGCAATATTTGCATCGCATGGTTTAAAGGATGAAAACAGGATTTTATGTTAATAAAACCGTTTGGGAGATGTGCGTAGTCTGATGGGAAAATTTGGGATTTGTGAAAAACTTTTTTAGATTGTGGTTGAGTTTAGCTCCCACTCATATGGTTGTATATTTTTCTACTTTACAGCTTATTATCTGTTTCTATTGGGTTTCGGCTCACGGGTGAGAATTTTTTGTAAAACTATTTTCAGGTGATGCTGTGGATGAGGAGTAGTTTGGGCGGTGCCCGCGGTGGCGAAAGACTTTTATAGTTTTTTCTTTTTGGTTTTGTACGCCCTAAAGTGATATACTGTATGCATGTTTGAACTGTATGTCATTTATATATGAGAGATACATTTTGTTGGGTATTCCATTGGTTTCAACAGGCGAATTTCATTGTAGAAAACCTATATTTTCATATAAAATGGATATTTGGTGAATTTTCACTTGACCTCGAATTTTAGGGCGTGACAACTTGGTATCAGAGCTCTGGGTTCGAATACCTAAGAGCCATGGGAAAAGGATTTATCACCTGATGAGGTTGATTATGTATGCTTGCTTGCATGTGTTTAAACGTTGTTTTATAACATGGTTAATAACTTTCTGAGCATGATAGTTGAGTATGTGTGGGTATGGAGGTTGAATCTTAGGATTGAGGAGTCCTGCCTTCGGGCCTTTGGAATAACAGATTTGGAAGCCAAGTTAGAAACTCATTTGGCCGACGTGTTTTTTAGCAAAGAATCTAAATACGTTATCCAAATTGACGAGTCCGTCTTGTTAGTTCTCCTCGGTATGTGAGACGAGTTTGCATAATCTTATGTGGCTATGTGATAGCATGATTATGTGTTTATATTACGTAGTAGCATATTGTAAGAAAACTTATCCTGTTTATATGGCTTCTTATAGAATTATGTCCACGCGGGGAGTGCGGGGATGATGTCGTGGCCGAGGACGTGCCTATGCTCAAGTTCCGGAGGAAGGAAACATTCCTGCCCCACAAGAACAAGTGGGTGGTACTGATGTTGATGGCGCTGATGTCGTCCAGGAGATGTTGGCCACTATGAGAGCTATAGCCAAAGCAACCAGGGCTAGTGTGCGGGTTCCTGAGCCAAGGGATTCTATAGTTATGCGGGAGTTTCGGCGGTTGGATCCTCTGACCTTTTCTGGGGAGCTGAACCCAAAGGTGGCTGCTGAGTGGTTGGAAGTGACCACGTCGATCTTCGATACTCTGGATGTCGAGGAGGATGTTTTGCGTGTAAAGTTGGCGACGTTCCAACTGCGGGAAGATGCTAGAGAGTAGTGGAAGTTCGCCAAGACCACTGTGGATGACACGTGGGCTGCTTTCACAAGAGTCTTCTTGGAGAAGTATTTCCCGAGATCTTCAAGGGATACTTACCGAGAGGAGTTCCTCTCTCTCTTGTTTAAGAGAACCTTTCTGTGGTTCAGTATGAGGCCAAGTTCGCGAATCTGTCGCGGTTTGCACCTGAGATGGTATCTACAGAGGAGTTACATACTCGGAGGTTTGAGAGGGGACTTCGACCTGCTATTAAGGATAGAGTTGCAGCTCTGGATGTGGAGGTGTATATCAAGCTGGTGGAAGCTGCTATTCGGGTCGAGAACTCATTAGCAGATAGTCGTAGGATTAGAGAGAGCGGGAACCAGCAGGGTAGTGGAGATGCACAGTTCCAGAGGCGCGGGAAAAAGCGCCAGAGGTCATCTGGACCTAGTTCTCATGTTGCTGGATCGTATCAGCCGCAGTCGTCTTCACCTACACTTTTAGTGACCTCAACAGGAAGGCCAGAACAGAGAGGGTTGATCTGTTATAGATGCGGACAGCTGGGGCATCGTTCAGTTGAGTACCAACAGAAGGACCAGGCTCAGAGTTCAGTGCCTGTCCAGTCACAGGCGAGGGACCCACCTATCTGTTTTGGGTGTGGTCAGTCCGGGCATATTCGCAGATCCTGTCCCAGAAAGGGAAATGTTTAGGGCGTGTTAGGAGCGTCAGTTGCTTCATATGTACAGAGACGACAGGCTCCATAGTAGCCTAGGGCTCAGACATCTAGGTTTGCGGAAGGAGGTGCTTCAGCTGAGTCAGTGAGGTTGCCATCGACTCAGGGTTATGGTGGGCAGACCAGACTGCCACAGGCCAGGGCTTACGTTCTTGCTGATCGCAGTGCTTCCAAAGCACCAGTTACATCTGATGCTGCTGTTACACCAGCCATGATCAGAGGTACTCTTCTAGTCTTTAGATCATAGGCCAGTGTTCTTATCGACACGGGAGCATCACATTCGTTTATATCATCTGCATTTGTAGTTGCTTTGGGATTGGAAATGGACTGGTTAGGTAGTACCCTGAGTGTAGAGACCCCAATTAGTGGGAGTGTGACGCTGAGTCTTGTTTGTAGATCCTGTGTGCTGGAGATCGCCGGTCGTTGTTTAGAGTTTGATTTTATCATTCTAGACATGACCACATTTGATGTCATCCTAGGGATGGATTGGCTGATTAGCTACCGTGCGTTTATAGATTGTGAGCGCCGGAGAGTGTCGATTTGTACACCAAAGGGTGATTGCTTTTACTTTGTGGGTGATCGGGATGAGGGCTTAGTGTCTATGCCCGGTGTGGCTTGGGTTCAAGGGAACTTGGGTTTCCTCTTTTCTGCTCTCAGGTTAGATGATCTGAGTGAGGTTCGAGGGGAGTTACCCCATGTGGTATGTGAGTATCTAGATGTCTTTTCTGATGATTTGTTTGAGCTACCACCGAGTCGAGATGTGGAGTTCTCTATTGATCTTGTTCCAGGAACTACTTCTATCTCTATGTCATCGTACCATTTTACACCAGCTGAGTTGAGGGAACTCAAGGTGCAGTTGCAGGAGTTGCTAGACAAGGGGTTTGTGCGGCCGAGTACATTGCCATGGGGAGCTCCAACTCTTTTTGCGAAAAAGAAGGATGGATCCTAGAGATTGTGCATAGATTATAGGAAGTTGAACAAGGTAACAGTGAAGAATAAGTATCCTATGCCTAGGATTGATGACCTATTTGATCAGCTGAGGGGATCGCGCTACTTTTTGAAGATTGACTTGAGGTCAAGGTATCACCAGCTGAGGATTAGAGACGAGGAAATAGCGAAGACCGCCTTTCGGACTCGCTTTGGTCACTACGAGTTTCTGGTTATGTCGTTCGGTCTGACGAACGCTCAACTACATTTATGGGTTTTATGAACCGTATCTTCTACCCTTATTTAGACAGTTTTGTAGTTGTGTTCGTGGATGACATTCTTGTTTATTCACCCACGAAGGAGATGCACGAGGAGCATCTGCATGTTATCCTATAACTTCTGAGAGAACATCACTTGTATGCGAAGTTCGAGAAGTGTGAGTTCTGGATGACTGAGGTCAGATTCCATGGACACGTGGTGTCAAAGGATGGAGTATTAGTAGACTCGTCGAAGGCTGATGCAGTGACAGATTGGCAGCGACCGAAGAACATTTTTGAGATTCGTAATTTTTTGGGTCTGGTAGGTTATTATTAGCGGTTCGTGAAGGACTTCTCTAGGCTTGCAGCACCGATGACGCGTTTGATGCGAAAAGCAGTCACGTTTGTATGGAGCGAGTCTTGTGAGTCATCTTTCCAAGAGCTGAAGAGGAGATTGACCAGTGCACCAGTGCTGATTATTCTGGAGCGGGATTTGGGTTACACAGTGTACTGCGACGCTTCATATGAGGGTTTGGGTTGCGTTATGATGCAGGAGGGTCAGGTTGTAACTTATGGATCCTGACAGTTGAAGACACATGGGAGGAACTACCCGACACATGATTTGGAGTTGGCAGCCGTGGTCTTTGCCTTGAAGACATGGTGTGAGACCCTGACCCGTTTTCTTTTTATGGCGTTTTTGGATGCGTGTTATGTGTTTTCGTGTGAACATGTTTTATATGCTTTTGATGCATGATCGAGTTTAGATATGCATGCGGGGTAGGTTCCTGGGGCCGTGGGCCGTTGTGGCGTGAATTTCGAAAATTAAAAAAAAGGAGATATTTTGGAGGCTTATAAATATCTGGAGTTAGATATTTTCATAAAGATATTTTCTAAAACTTAACTCCTAATTTTTTCATTTTTCTCTCTGCCTTCTCTCTAAGTTCTCGGGGGCCCGGAGCTCAGTTTTCGACGATCAGACTACGAATTCTTGCTATCGGCATCGAGGGCTACGCAACCATCCGATCAGAACTTGATTTCGGTGAAGATCGATTTTGCACGTGGATCGAGACGTCAAGTTTTGAACTCACCGAGGTAGAATTCTAGACCTGTATGTTGTATAAGGGTGCTATAGGTAATCGGGTGTCTTTTTACCGGTTATATTGCTGTATATCTGGGTTTGTTTCAAAGCTGGGTTTTTGGCTTAAAATCAGGGTTTTGTCGATTTCTGTGGATGGAAACGGGTATCGGGAGTTTCTTTTGAGGTCTCGGTGTTAGGTCTAGGCGTGCGGATGTTCACGGGTGTTGATTTGGAGTTTGGAGGTTTCGATTCGAGGTTTGGAGGGTTGAACCCATAGCTTAAAAATGGTTTCTAGGTGAGTTCGGTCGACTAAACTCATAGGTTCAGTCGATTGAAGCTTGGATCTTGGGTTCGGTCAACTGAAGGTTGGGGTTCGGTCGACTGAACCGTGTGTTTTGGCATTTTGTGATTTTCCAGTAGGGTGTTCCGTTGACTGGAGGAGGGGTTCGATCGACTGAAGTTGTGGGCTGTTGATTTGTGGTTTTGGGTTGATTCCTTGGTTTCTGATAGGTGTTCTATGGTATTCAATTGATTAATTTATGAAAATTACTTGATTTAAATACCTGTGAATTCTTTTTGGGGTTTGGTTAGTTGTGTCGTGGTTTCGGGGGTCGTGTAGTAGTCTTGTGTGTTTGTGTTGATGCCATCCTCGGGGATGATGAGTTGGTGAGATGTAGGTGTTTGTTATGTGTTGAGTGTTTGGGCCCGTAGTTCCCTTCGGGAAAGGGTCTTGGGTTGTGAATCATGAGGCTTTTAAGTTTTTAGTTGGCCTTCTGGCTAGACTTGGTTATTATATGTGGTTATGTGCTGTTATAAACTGACTTATGCATGTTATAACTGTAGTTTATACATGCATGGAATATGTAATGTGATTTACATGGCTGTCGATGGCATTATGTGTAATGCGATTTATGCTTTGAAACCCTGAGTTTTATAGGCATGTATGTGGGCTCTAAGGAGCGGATGCATATTGTGCATGTTGTGTGAGTCGCGTGTGTAACATGTGACGTGGTTCATGATACGTAGTGATAGTACGTGGTTTTATGTAGTTAAATCTTTATTAGGTTATGCATAGTTGTATGGAATGAGATAGATGGTTATGTTAGCTCTGGCTAACGGTGTTTACGATCGAGTTACGACCCTTCGGTTAAAGTCCGAGAAGAGTACGTTAGGGTTATGACCTTTTCGGTTAAAGTCTGTAAAGAAGCGTTTGATAGGGCTACGGTCCCTTGGTGCAAGTCCGTAAAGAGGTATTCGGTAGGGCTACGGTCCCTCGGTGAAAGTCCGTAAAGATGCATTGACGGGGGTTACAGTCCATCGGTGAAAGTCCGAGAAAATACATGGATTGCATGAACTGCATAATGGGACGGATAGACCAGTTTTCAAATTGTTTTAAGAGTCGTGTGAATCGCGATCTAAAAATCGTTTTCAAACTGTTTTTCAAGGCTCCTTTGAGTGAGTCAAACATGGTTTGTATCCTTGCTTTCCCTTGCATGTGAAACTGTTTTTAAGGCTTGAAAGAGAGTCTAAACCTGCACTTCAATTTCCTAGCATGTTTTGTTTATATTGTATGCTTGTCTAGTTTCTGTTGAGCCTTGGCTCACGATGCGAGATGAAATGTTTTTAGGTACCGGTCATGCGGGTTGAACCGGAGGCTGCTGGGGAGGCGAAAGAGTTATTGTCTTCCTTTTTGTCTTTCTGTTACATGTATGTTGTAGCATATTTTTTTGGTGTTGAAATCGTGTAGTGTATGCTTTTGGCGTTGGAGCATTGTTATGTATGCCGTTTGGCATTTTTATAAAATGCATGTATGGTTTATTTTGAGAGTGCATTCTCGGGTTGGTTATATGTGGGTGTTTCCCGTGACCCGGAGTTTGGGACATGACAGATTGGTATCAGAGTTCTGGGTTCGAATACCTATGAGCCGTGGGAAGAGGTTGCATCACCGTGTCTGGTTGATTGTGTGTGCTTGACTGCACGTGTTTAAATGTTTTAATAACATGATCGTGTCAGCATGCTAAATATGTGAACGATGTGTATATGTGAGCATAGGGGTTGAACTGTGAGATTGATTAGTCCTGCCTTTGTGCGTTTGGATTAACAAACTTAGGAGCCAAGTTTGAAACATGTTTAGCTGACGTGATTTCTAACAGGGAATCTGAGTAGGTTATCCAGATTGACGCGTCATTCTTGTCGGTTCTCCTCGGTATGTGGGATTTGTTTAGCATAAACCTACGTGGCTATGTGTTAGCATGTTTATATGCTTAATGTGTATGTTCATGCTGTGTGCTGCATCTTATATGATGTCTTCTTTCATATAGACGCAATGTCTACGAGACGAGGGCGAGGCCGTGGTCGAGGCCGTGACCGTGCTGTTGGCTAAGGGGATGTTCCTATCCCAGATTTACGAGCTTTTCCTGGTTTGCTCTGGAGTTGGTGAGCACTGATGAGCTGCGTTCCATGAGGTTTGAGCGGGGTTTGAGGCAGACGATCAGGGAGCGTGTGGTTGCGCTGGGACTTCGGGTGTTCACAGAGCTGGTAGAGGTAAAAGCGAGAGTGGAGAACACCATGATTGAGATTCGGGCTTCCAGGGAGGCTAGGACACCGCAGGGTGGCACAGAGACACAGACAGGTGGGCGTTCAAGTAAGAGACAGAGGTCCTCTAGTCCTAGCTTTCACCCATCTGGGTTACCACAGTAGTTTTCAGCACCAACACCATCAGTGGCTTCATCTGGGAGGCCAGAGCAGAGGGAGTTGATTTTCTATCAGTGCAGGCAGCCGGGGCATCGTGTGTCAGAGTGCCCGTAGCCGAGGCAGTCCCAAGGTTCATGGAGTCAGTCACAAGGGAGGGAACACATTTGCTATGGATGTGGGCAGCACGGACATATTCGCAAGATTTGTCCCCAGAGGGAGAGTGTGCCGAGTACAGTGGGCACACCAGAGGGTTCGTATGTGCGGGACCGACAGCAGCATCCAGCAGTTCGAACCTCCCGAGCGACGACAGGTGGGGGTGCTTCAGTTCAGTCGGTACGATAGCCGACCGTGTCGGGTGGCTAACAGGATAGAGTGGTATTGCCCCGAGTGTATTCACTTGTAGCTCCTGGTTCTTCGAGGGCACCGACCGTGCGAGATGATACAGATGCAGATCTTTCTCCATTGCAGAGAGAAATTTTCTGAGTATGTAGGCCTTGGGCCAATTCTTTATTGCATCCGTTTGGGGTTGGTTATGGATCCCGTGGATGGTGTGCTGTGTTGAGGTAGTGGTTGGTGTTGATGTGAGGTTAGGATGGGTTATAGATCCCGAGTCTTTGAGATAGTTGGCCATTGTCTAGGATGCCTGACCTTGTTTGTCTATATCCTAAGAATGGTTTGGCTGGCCATCTCGTGTGCCTGTGTCTATTGTGTTCTACGGTTTGTTTCTTTTGACCTTGAGTTGAATTTCGGGGGTAAAATTCCTTTAAGGGGGGCAGAGTTGTGAGACCCTGAATCATTTTTTTTTCAGCATTTTTGGACGCGCGTTACGTGTTTTTGTGTGAGCATGTTTTATATGCTTTTAATGCATGATCGGGCTTAGATATGTATGCGGGGTAGGTTCCCGAGGCCGTGGGCCGTTGTGGCGTGAATTTTGAAATTTTTTTAAAAAAAGAGATATTTTGGAGGTCTATTAATATCTGGAGTTAGATATTTTTATAAAAATATTTTTCAAAACTTAACTCCTAAATTTCCCGTTTTTCTCTATGCCTTCACTCTAAGTTCTCAGGGGCCCAGGGCTTGGTTTCTGATGATTAAACTACGAATTCTTGATATCGGCATTGAGGACTACGCAACCATCCGGTCAGAATTTCATTCTGGCGAAGCTCAGTTTTGCACGTAGATCGAGACATCGAGTTTTAAACTCATCGAGATAGGATTCTAGACCTGTATGTTGTATAAGGGTGCTATGGGTAATCGGGTGTCTTTTTACCGGTTAGATTGCTGCAGATCTGGGTTTGTTTCAAAGCTGGATTTTTGGCTTAAAACTGGGGTTTTGTCAATTTCTGTGGATGGAATCGGGTATCAGGAGTTTCTTTCGAAGTCTCGGTGTTAGGCCTAGGCGTGTGGATGTTCACGGGTGTTGATTTGGAGTTTGGAGGTTTCGATTCGAGGTTTGGAGGGATAAACCCATAGCTTAAAAACGGTTTCTAGGTGAGTTCGGTCGACTGAACTCATAGGTTCAGTCGACTGAACTCATAGGTTCAGTCGACTGAAGCTTGGATCTTGGGTTCGATCGACTGAACCGTGTGTTTTGGCGTTTTGTGGTTTTCCAGTAGGGTGTTCGGTCGACTGAAGGTGGGGTTCGGTCGACTAAAGTTGTGGGCTGTTGGTTTGTGGTTTTGGATTGATTTCTTGATATTCGATTTGTGTCCTATGGTATTCATTTGATTATTTTATGGGAATTACTTGATTTAAATACCTATGGATTCCTTTTGGGGTT
This sequence comes from Heliamphora pulchella, assembly GCA_032270985.1. Classification (NCBI taxonomy): domain Eukaryota; kingdom Viridiplantae; phylum Streptophyta; class Magnoliopsida; order Ericales; family Sarraceniaceae; genus Heliamphora; species Heliamphora pulchella. Next base: position 6,257 of record JAULJZ010025702.1, on the reverse strand, counting down.
TGGTTGGTTGTGTCGTTGTTTCGGAGGTCGTGTGGTAGCCTCGTGTGTTTGTGTTGATGCCATCCTCGAGGATGATGAGTTGGTGAGATGTGGGTGTTTGTTATGTGTTGAGTGTTTGGGCCCGTGGTTTCCTTCGGAAAAGGGTCTTGGGTTGTGAATCGTGAGGCTTTTGGGTTTTTAGTTGGCCTTCTGGCTAGGCTTGGTTGTTATATGTGGCTATGTGCTTTTATAAACGGGCTTATGCATGTTATAACTGTAGTTTATTCATGCATGGAATATGTAATGCGATTTACATGGCTGTCGATGGCGTTATGTGTAATGTGATTTATACTTTGAAACCCTGAGTTTTATAGGCATGTATGTGGGCTCTAAGGAGCGGATGCATGTTGTGCGAGTCGCGTGTGTAACATGTGACGTGGTTCATAATACCTAGTGATAGTACGTGGTTTTGTGCAGTTAAATTCTTATTAGGTTATGCATAGTTGTATGGAATGACATAGATGGTTATGTTAGCTCTGACTAGCGGTGTTTACGATAGGGTTATGACCCTTCGGTTAAAGTCCGAGAAGATTACGTTAGGGTTATGACCCTTCGATTAAAGTCCATAAAAAAGTGTTTGATAGGGCTACGGTCCCTCAGTGCAAGTCCGTAAGAGATATTCGGCAGGGCTATGGTCCCTCGATGAAAGTCCGTAAAGATGCATTGACAGGGTCTACAGTCCATCGGTGAGAATCCGAGAAGATACATGGATTGCATGAACTGCATAATGGGACGGATATACCATTTTTCAAATTGTTTTAAGAGTCGTGTGAATCGCGATCTAAAAACCGTTTTCAAACAATTTTTCAAGGCTCCTGTGAGTGAGTCAAAATATGGTTTGTATCCTTGTTTTTCCTTGCATGTGAAACTATTTTTAAGGCTTGAAAGAGAGTCTAACCTACACTTCGATTTCCTAGCATGTTTTATTTATATTGCATGCTTGTCTAGTTTCTGCTGAGCCTTAGCTCACGATGTGAGATAAAATATTTTCAGGTACCGGTCACGCGGGTTGATCTGGAGGCTGCTGGGGTGGCGGAAGAGTTATAGTCTTCCTTTTTGTCTTTCTGTTACATGTATGTTGTAACATGTTTTTTCGATGTTAGAATCGTGTAGTGTAGTCTTTTGGCGTTGGAGCCTTGTTATGTATGCCGTTTGACGTTTATATACAATGCATGTATGGTTTGTATTGAGAGTGTATTCTCGGGTTGATTATATGTGGGTGTTTCACGTGACCTGGAGTTTAGGGCGTGACACATGGCGTCACTATCTCTATGGTGAGCGTTTCGAGGTCTTCTCTGATCACAAGAGCCTAAAGTACTTGTTTTCACATAAGGACTTGAATCTTCGCCAACGACGATGGATGGAGTTGTTGGAAGACTACGACTTCGATTTGCAGTACCAACCGGGTAAGGAAAACATTGTAGCTGATGCACTCAGTAGGAGATCTCACAGCTCATTAGCTTCTGTGGCTATGCGAGAGTGGGACATGCTTGGGGATGTTGAGGAGTTTGATCTGTGTCTCGGGGAGACAGTGGGAGGTGCGACCTTATATTCAGTTGCTTCATAGCCCACATTGGTTGCACGCGTGTTAGAGGCTCAGAGGACCGATCAGGAGGCTCAGATGATACGGGACCGCATTGCCAGTGGGTCAGATGCAGCAGGATGGGTGGTGAGTTCAGATCAGAGTCTGAGGTTGTTAGGGCGATTATTTGTGCCGAAGTCGTGTCGTGCTGAGGTGCTACATGAGTTTCATCACTCACGTCTTGTAGTGTATTTGGGGGGTACGAAGATGTATCACGATCTACGCCATAAATTCTGGTGGACGGGAATGAAGAGGGATGTGATCTGATTCGTTTCTCGTTGCTTTACTTGTCAGCAAGTAAAGGTAGAATACCAAAGACCAGCAGGATTGTTGCAGCCGTTGCTTGTATCTGAGTGGAAGTGAGAGAATGTCACTATGAATTTTGTATCAGGACTTCCACGCTCGCCGAAGGGATATGATGCGGTTTAGGTTGTGGTCGATAGGCTGATGAAGTCAGCACACTTTCTTTCCATTCGAGTAAGAGACTCAGTGGATAAATTGGGTAGGTTGTATGCTCGGGAGATAGTCCAACTATATGGAGTACCTGTGACTATTGTTTCTGATCGAGACCCACGCTTTACATCGCGTTTTTGGCAGAGTCTTTAGGTGGCCTTGGGAACGAGCTTGACTTTTAGTTTAACTTTTCATCCTCAGACTGACGGTCAGTCTGAGAGGACCATTCAGATTTTAGAGGACATGCTGAGAGCATGTGCTTGATTTTTGGGGTTCTTAGGAGGATCATCTATCATTGACAAAGTTTGCATACAACAACAGCTATCAGTCCAGTATTAGGATGACACCGTACGAGGCTTTGTATGGTAGGCCGTGTAGATCGCCTGTCTATTGGATAGAGGTGGGAGAGACCGCTGTTCTGGGACCTGACTTGGTGCGGGAAATGACAGAGGTGATTACAGTGATTCGTCAGCAACTAGTGACAGTTCAGAGCCGCCAGAAGAGTTATGCTGATCGGAGGAGGAGACCGTTAGAGTTTGCTGTGGGGGAAAATGTGTTTTTGAAGGCCTCGCCTCGTAGAGGGTTGATGAGATTTGGTCGTAGCGGGAAGCTATCACCACATTTTATCGGACCATTTGAGATCTTGGAAAGGATCGGGGTGGTAGCATACCGTCTAGCTTTGCCACCTCAGTTAGCATATGTGCACAACGTCTTTCACGTTTTTATGCTTTGGAGGTATGAGTCGGATTCGTCTCATGTGTTAGATTAGACTGAGTTGCGGGTTGATGAGGATGTGACGTGTAAGGAGTGGCCGGTGAAGATCCTAGATACGAAGGAATAGGTATTGCGGGGGAGAACGATTGCTTATGTCAAAGTTCAGTGGCTTCATTACGGGATTGAAGAAGCGACTTGGGAGCTTGAGTCTGGAGTTCGTGCGAGATACCCAGACTTGTTCACCCCGTGACCTTGTAGTGAATTTCGGGGGCGAAATTCCTTAAGGGGAGATAGTTGTGAGACTTTATACCGTTTGATTTTTGATATATATATATAAATGCATGTTAGGTGTTTTGACGCCTTTGATATATGCATTTTTGCTTTGATATGCCTATATGAGTTGTGATGCATGTTTTGGTTTATTTAAGCATGCGAGGTTGATCCCGGGGGTCGCGGGGAGTAACAGTGCAAATTTCAAAAAATTTTAAAACAAATATTTTGGAGGTATATAAATATCTGGAGTTAGATATTTTCAAAAAATATGTTTTTCAAAACTTAACTCCTAAGTTTTCTCCATTTTCTCTCTACCTTCTCTTTAACTTATCGAGGGCCCGAGGCTTGGTTTTTGGTGGACCAGTAGCCGATCCTTGCTATTGGCTTCGTGGTCTACGCATTCATCCGGACGGATTTTGATTTCGATGAAACTCAGATTTGCACGTAGATCGAGACATCGAGTTTTTGACGCAACGAGGTAGGATCTCAAATTCTACTGCTGTATAAGGGTACTATATCTAATCTTATAGTGTTTCACCATTTAAAAACGCATGAAATGTGATTTTATATTCTAGATTCAGTTTTGGGTTAAAACTATTTTTTGGCGTTTTCGGTGGACAGAAGTGCATTTTGAGGGTTTCTTTTCGAGGTTGTGGTGCGAGGCTTGGGCGTGTTGATGTTTGAGGGTGTTTGATGAGTGTTTGGTGAGTGTTTAGAGGTTTGATTTGAGTTTTGGAAGCAAAAACCAGTGAACCCGTTGCTCAAAAATATTTTCTAGGTGAGTTCAGTCGACTGAACTCAGTCGACTGGACCTGGAGGGTCAATCGATTGAAATTCCTTCTGCTTTGGTTCTCCTTTTCCAGTGAGATTTTCAGTCAACTGGGGGCTTGGGCCAATTGACTAGGGTCCTGTGTGGGCTGTTGGTGATGTTTGGGTGGTTCGGTGGTTGGGTGTTGGCTTTTCTCGAGTGGTTTGGTCGATGAAAAAAAAGTTTTTACGAAAATTTTTGGGAAAAATATGTTTACCGGAGGTTTGGAGCTAACCATTGGGGTTGAGGCTCAACTTCTAAAACGTTTTGATAAAAATATGTTTTTACATGTTTTGGTTTGATCTCCGTGGTTTCATGGATTGGATCTCTTGCTTATACATCCGTTGTATAACTGCTTTTGGGCAAAATATTTTGAAATATTTTGTTGATCTCCATTTTGATGGATGGGTCTATATACATGTATAATGTATATTTGTGAAAAAGTTTTGTAGTTAATGCTACAGTTCGATTTTTAGAAGATTATCTAGATGTACCGGGATGACGGGTATTTGGCATGAGTTGCCCTCGGTGAAAGTCTAGAAACGTGCGCAGTGTAGGTACCTTTGTTATCCTTCGGGGTAGTTCCCGTAAAGAAGGTCGGTTTGGGTGCTTTTTTCTCTCGGGTTGTCGGGCCTGTAAAGTCAGCATTTTACGGCGTGGTGCTCCGTATAGAACTTGTCATTACCTACCAGGCTTTAAATGATTCAGGACTACGTAATGGGCAAGAGTCTATAATTGTTACCTCTATCCTCTTGTGATGGAGTCGGTACATAGGATCTTATTCTTCTTTTTTACGATGGTACATTCCGTAAGGGAACAATATTTTGATTACTGTTTTTCGTTAACTATGGTTGGTTATTTGCAATATTTTTATCGCATGGTTTGAAGGATGAAAATAGAATTTTATGTTAATAAAACCATTTTGGGAGACTTGTGTAGTCTGATGGGAAAACTTTTTGGGTTGTGGTTGAGTTTAGCTCCCACTCATATGGTTGCATATTTTCCTGCTTTACAGCTTATTATTTGTTTCTATTGGGCTTCGGCTCATGGGTGAAAATTTTCTGTAAAAACTTTTGCAGGTGATGATGTGGATGGGGAGTAGCTTGGGTGGTGCCCGCGATGGCGGAAGACTTTTATAGTTTTCTTTTTTTTTGTATGCCTACTCTTAAAGGCAGGTTTTATACGCCGTAGGGCGATATACTGTATACATGTTGGAACTGTATGTCATTATATATGAGAGATACACTTTGTTAGGTATTCCATTGGTTTCAATAGGCAGATTTCAATGTATGAAAACCTATATTTTCATATAAAATGGATGTTTGGTGGATTTTCACGTGACCCCGAATTTTGGGGCGTGACATCCAAACTACCTGCATTAAATGAGGAGAGTGTTGAAATTTTTTTAAAATGGTACTTATTGCTATTAGATGTAACTTTGACAATTTCAATCATTGGATAAAAAAAATGTATAGATTATCACCTCTCTCCTCATTCAATACTTTCTCTCCTCATTTTTCTCTCTTCCAAAAATATCTTCTCTCTTCACAAAAAATAAATTTATTTTATTGAAAAAATGTTATTTTGGTTACCTTCGATAGAAAATTATTGAATTAGTTCTTTTTTAATATTAAAAATTTTGTATTATGTTACAATTTAAAATGTATCATTTTTTTTACAAAAGTTGATTACTATTTTTTTTGAAAAAATATTTTATTTCTATTTGAAAACTAAAAATTTAATTTATTTTTTTGGTTACCTTTGATAGAAACTTGGTTTGAATAATTTTTTATTTATAAAAAGAAACTTTTGAGGATTTATGGAAACTTTATAATTTATTTTACATATGTATGATTTTTCTTTTTGGAGTATGAAAGTTATAATTATATAGGAATTTGTTGTATTATGCATGTGGGGAAAGACGAAGATATGTGAACCACGTGACGCTCCATATCTCTTCAAACTCTACGTAATGGAGGGATTTATTTTTATTTGTTTTATTTTTTAAATTCTAAGCATTTTAATTATAATAATAATTATTTTAAAAGTTAGATAATTTATTTAATTTATTTTTTATTTTAATATATTGTCTTTCTAATTAATCACATTTTATGTACATGAGAGTTCAAGAGCTATTTAATAATTAAGTAGGAGAAATTGATTCGAAAGTACTTTTAGTCGTATAAGTTATAGTTAGAAAATGTTTTATTAAAAAAAAATTTTTTGATCAATTTTATTATTAAAAAAGTTGTACATAATCTCGGTTCTTTACAATTTAATCAGAAGATTCCATTCTTATCTTGTTTTCAATTATTAATTTCTCTCTCTTTCAATTGCCGGATCTCGTTTAATCTCATGGGATGAGATTACTTTTCCAACCTCAAAATG